>JAFEMH010000359.1:812500-817856 GCA_022495995.1 Adenophora triphylla var. japonica
CCACTAACACTACCACCACTACTACCACTACCATCACTACTACCACTACCACTAATACTACTACCACCACTACTACTACTACCACCACTACTACCACTACCATTACTATCACTACTATCACTACTACTACTACCACTACTAGCACCACTACTACCACTACCACTACCACCACTACTACCACTACCATTACTATCACTACTACCACTACTACTACTACCACTACTAGCACCACTACTACCACCACCACCACTACTACCACTACCACAACTACTACTACTACCACCACTACTACCACTACCACTACCACTACTACTACTACTACCAACACTACTACCACTACCACCACTACTACTACTGCCACTAAACAAATGAGTGTATATAAAAAAAAGTTAAGGGTAGTCCGTCCCTTTTTTATTTTATATATACTCATTTGTTTAGTTTTTTTCTATTTTTTATAAAACTTTTCGGAAAAAAATTCAGTAATAAAAAGTCTAAAACATTTTTTCCTATTCAATAAAAAAAATAAAAAAAAGTTAAAGGGTAGTTTGTCCCTATTTTCTTTATATACTCTCATTTGTTTAGTTTTTTCTATCTTTTTTATATAACTTTCTATAAAAAAAATATGCAGTGATAAAAAAGTCTAAAACATTCTTTTCTATTCAATAAAAAAATAAAAATTAAAGGGTAGTACATCTCTCTTTTCTTTTATATACTTTCATTTGTTTACTTTTTTCTATCTTTTTTTATATAATTTTTTGTAAATATTTTCAGTAATAAAAAAAAATTCTAACAGTTTTTTCTATGCAAAAAAATTGTTGAATTGCCAGTTCAAAACCGTGAACCGACAATACATGGTTCAATTCCGATTTAGCCTTTTTGACGAAGCACGGACGCAATACGATTCTTGTTTAGCGCACTAAACACAAGAATTCACAAGCAATGAATCCTCAAGAACACAAATCAGAATCCAATTTAGGAAATTAAAGAGAAAACCTCTTTGAATTGGAAATCAATAATGAATAAGTTGTTCTCCAAAAATAAAAGACTAAGTATTTATACTTCTACCTAGGCAGCAAATAAAAGAGTTCCCAAAATAAATAAAATGCCAAAATTAAGAGTTTTTCCGTAATTAAAAAGGAATCAGTCTTGATCCTTCTCCAAGGTGCTCTCGAGCGGGCTTCGGCCGCGAGCCTTCAGGCCCGGCTGGGCGGCCGCGCACCTTGGCCGAGGCTCACGCCAGTTCTTCCTTCGTTCTTCGCCGCGGTCGTCCTCCCGACCGCGGTCGCGCACCTTGGCAGAACTGATAGCTCGGTTGACACCGTCTTGAAGGCAGCGGTCGCGCGCCCCGTGTAGCGCGGTCGCTCTCGCTTCCCGTGACATCGTGTCTCCCTCCACCTCCAAAGAATTCCTGACTCCGAGTTCTCATCGAGATAAAGAACTCCATCCGCAGTGGATACTCATATATGTCCGCCACGTTGAAAGTATTCGAGATGTTCAAATTATCGGGAAGAGACACCAAGCATATGCATTGTCATTACATCTTCCAGAGTCACCTTGAAAGGCCCATACTTATGCGAGGGTTGTAATTTCTTGCTACGTGCCAACAGGAAAACGCCCTCGCCGAAGGAAAAACCATAACATCATCCCCAACCTTGAAAACTTTGAGCCCGTTTCTTCTTGTTCGCAATGCGGCTTTATTCTTTACTCCCGTTGCCTCCAATTTGGCCCGAATCCTCTTCTTTGACAAAGAGCATACGGCTTTCATTTGGCATATTTTCAGTTTGCTTCGGCTCACACCACTACCCCTTGGTAAAGGTCCCAAATCTACAATATATTGGCATAGATCTTAATAGACTACGAGAAAATGGTGATTTACCCGTACCGAACAACTGCACCTTTGTTGTAAGCAAACTCCATTTCCGGTAATGCCAAATCACACCTTCAGCTTACAATCTCCATGCAAACACTTCTGGTCATGCTTCCCAATGTCATATTATGTGAACCTGGCCCCTATGTCCGTCTGCTCCGCGGATAGGATGTCAGGAACTTCTATTCAACGCAGTACTCAAACATACGCCATAATGTCACCCAAAAATGGCTCAAAAACTTAGTGTCCTCCTATACCAAGTGAATGGACTTAGGAACACCATGAAGACGTTACCACCCTCTCGAAAGAACAACTTTGCAATATTAGAAGCATTCAAAGGTCTTCTTACAAGCAATAAAATGAGACATTTTGGAAAATCGATCCACTACTACTTTAAAACAAAGAATCCACACCTCGTTAAGTGCGAGGTAAACTCCAACACAAAATCCATAGATAAATCGAGCCATATATCATCAAATAGCAAAGGTAAAATACTAAAGAGCCGGTATCTTGAGATTGACCTTTAGATACCGGCACAAACAGATAACGACGCACTGATGTAGCGTCACCCAGGCATCCTTCCGCAGTCTGAGGCAGGAATAATCTTTCTCCTCCAAAAGCTAGCGATTGTCTTGTCACGCCCCAAGCTTGTCCAGCTAAGGCCTCCCCATGCAAGTTCTCGGATCGGCCTTTCTCACGTGAACGACGTCACGGAATAGCACAATCGGTCTCCTTTGACAGGTAAAACCATCACAGACATGAAAATCTCGCAGCTCGGAAAAGCGGCCCACACACACTTAAAACCATAGTTCCTTGAAATCCGGATCTTCCCCATATAACTCCTTCAGCAACTTCAAACCTGACGACTCACTCGGCATACAGCCAGTAAGTAATAAGGAAGCCCTCCTACTCGCAGCTCGGTGTCCCCGCCACTTCTGTTCTGGAACCCCTGACTTATGTTGGATAATGAAAGGAAACTTCTTCAGATAACTCAACCCATCGAGCATGCATCTTGTTTATGCAGCCTTCTGGTACTGCAAGCAACTTGAGGGCAGAGCATTTATCAGTAAAATAAAATAAATTCCCTCTCGAACAAGATAATGTTCCCACCGTCGCAAGGCCCTTAAGAAACAAGATAGAATTCACCCTGGGTCATCAGTACTCCACTTCTCGACGCGCCTCACTCAACTTCTCACTAAGAGAAAGCCATTGAAGTCGCTTCTCTTGTGATAGGACAGCTCCAATCCCTACACCACTAGCATCACATTCCACCTCGAAAGATTTTATCAAAGTCAGGTAGTATGCAAGAACCTGATGCGGTGCAACTTTTTTCCTCTGATGTTAGGGCAAAACTCTATTCTTGCTCAAAAACCCCAATGAAACTTACCTTCTTCAACACACTCGGTAATAGGAGCAAAGTGATGGTCCTGAAATTCCAGAACAAACCTCCTATAGAAGGTAGCTAAGCCATGGAAGCTACGCACCTAAGTGACAGAAGTCAAATGGGGCTGGCCAATCTCTAATGGCCCTCACTTTCTCCTCATCCACACCCGAATACCATCCTCACCAACCACAAAACCCAGAAAAAGTAACTTGTTGGTGCAGAAATACACTTCCTTAAGATTGATGTAGAGCTCGATTATCTTTTAGGACTTGCAATACTTGCTCTTAAGATGATACCGAGATCTGCGCCTCTATCTCTACTATAAATCGTAGAATATCATCGAAATAAACGACAACGAAAAGAACCAATAAAAGGCTCGGAATACCTGATTCATCAACCGCATGAAAGTGCTAGGGGTATTCGAGAGTCCGAATGGCATGACAAGCCACTCATAAAGCGCCATCCTTGCTCTTGAAGGCTGTTTCCGCCACTCATCTCCTGGCCTAATCCGAATCTGATGGTACCCGCTGCGCAATCCAGCTTTCGTGAACACTCTCGACCCGTATAACTCATCAAGCATATCTTCCAAACGGGGAATAGGAAATCGATACTTGATGGTAATCTTTGTTGATGGCCCCCTACTGTCCACACACATACGCCACTCGATTACCCTTCTTTGGCACAAGCAAAACCGGCACCGCACACAAACTCATGCTCTCCCTGGCAAACCCCTTTCGCAGCTAGTAAGTCCTCAATCTCTGCTCTCGAAGTATCTCATTCTCCTTAGGACTCATGCGATAATGTGGAAGGTTTGGCACGCTAGCTCCCGGAATCAAGTCAATCTGATGCCGAATGTCCCTGCTGATAGGTGGTAGATCATTGCCTGGCAATTCTTCGGATAGCAACCCCTGAAAATCTGCAAGTAGTTCTTCAATGTCCCTTGGCAACCCAATCTCCACACTGACAGAACCCAACAACCCCTTAATGACTATAGGGCAAAAATACTCCGACTCCTCAATAGCTGCGGCAAGATCCTTCTCATTCTGAATAAGCATCAACACCGGCTTATCCTTCTCAACTGGCTTTTCAAACCGCGAAACAGAGCTATAGCAATCTTGTGCTTGTTCCAGCTGAACAACACCACATTATCCTTACCCCTGTGAGGTAATATCATGATACGTATTGCCATGGACGACCCAATAATACATGACATACATTCCATATTCAAAGCACATCACAGACAACTTCCTCCTTATAGTGTTTCCCGATGTAGAAATGGGAACCCTACAAGTACGTGACACTCTAAGTTCTGAACCCGTATTCACCCACCCCACAACCATGTGTGGTTTCTCATGTGGTTCAGTTTTCAATCCAAGGAAATCAACTAATTTCCGCGAAACTAAATTTTCAAATAAGTAAATCCATTATCAACAATTAAATTGCATACCTTGTTAGCAATGGAACAAAGTGTGCACGAAAAGCATTCTTCCTTCCGCCCTCGTCCCGGGAAGATAGCAACATTCGTTGAAGAACAAAACCCACATGTTCTCCTGGACTCCTCCTCTGCGAACTCCCATCCTGTGATACTCACATCATCCTCCTCCTCTACTTCTTCTTCCTCTTCTAAGAATGCAAAGCAGCCTGCGGCTTACCGGGCAAACGCTGGACCTGGCGACCAAATCTCGGCAAAATAAAAATATTTATCTCCTCTAGCTTGGCATACGGATTTGCTGCTTTCGTACCGGTTCTTGCTCCTCGCCGAAGCTGCTGGGCCGCTACACCTGCCTCGTCGCGCTGCTTCCCCATCGAATCAAGCTTTCCTCGCAGAGCTACTAGTCGCCCCTTCCTCCTTGTTACTCCCTTCATCGGCACCACCTTGCGGACTCCATTTCGCGAAAAGGAGCATTAAAGACCCTCGTACTCGACTTCTCCATAAGCTCCGCCCTCAAGGCCAAGTAGTGGCTATTTGGCCAAATTCCGTACTTGACGCAAACCCATCTCCGCTCTCAGACGAGCCCTTCAGACCATTGACGTAGCGTGCAACCCTTCTGCTCCTCGTACTCATCGATCTCCACCCTTGCAGTGTACCTCTGAAACTCAGTAGT
>JAFEMH010000360.1:0-245000 GCA_022495995.1 Adenophora triphylla var. japonica
TTGTCATTTGGGTTACTGTTGTTGGATTCAGACACCTTGACACATTTAGAAATTCGATTAATTTGTTAAATTCTCAAAATAAATTTATTTTGTTATTTTTTATTTGTGGACTCCACTTAAAATTTGAAAAACTATTGAACCTTTAGATGAGACGGAGGACTTCAGAGGGAGTATATGATTACTCCCGTCCCGACAATCAAGTATCATGTGATGCGCGTACGGAGTGAAAGTTATGGGGAAGTATACATATAAATATAAATATTTAATAATTCTAATGTAATATAATAATAATAATAATAACAATAACTATTTTAAAATTTCATTAAAATTATTGAATGCTATGTATCAATGATCAAAGTTTTTGTTTTTTTTTTTTAGACAGAGTGCTAGGATAGGACGAATGATTATAGGATTCGGTGGTGAAGCCAGAATTTTGGCGTAAGTTAGTCAAAATTATTAGATAGTGGTATTATCCTAATTTTAAGGGGTTAAAATTGCAAAAATTACTATTTTAAGTAATAAAATATTATTTTTAAAAACTTAAAATTGAAAGGGGTAGAAATGACATGTCTAAAAAACACACAAAATGGGATCGAATGACCCCTTTGTGGCTTTGCCACTGCAGATACTATTCTTAATAGTTTATCGGTAACAAATTCTTACAAATTTATCGGTAACAATTTCTTAATATAGATAATACTAGTGAGTGAGTAACCTGTCGAGATTTGACGGGCATATTAAGGCTTATTATTACTTGTTGCTATAATTTGTAATTTCATTTAAATAAACGAAAACAATATGTTAGATTTATATCCAACAATAAAAAAGTAAGACGATCATTTTGGACAGAGGGAGTATCCTATACACACAAAATTACAGTACTACATTCAGATTAACTTCATTTAGCCTATATGTGTTGGGATAGCCAAACATATTTTGGTCACAGAAATCTATTTTTATTATAAAAATAAAAATGTGTGTACACTTGATCACCGATTTTTTAAGAGATGGAGAAGATATAATTTACACAAACTTGCGTAATGATTTGAGCTTATAACATTTACACAAACTTGCTCACAAAATTATATTTGACAAACAGTAGTTTGGTAGGCTATTTTGTCTGTCAATTAGATAGTCATTAATTAAATGAATCAAATATTAATCAATTTATAGAAGGATAACAATTCACTATGTTTGAATTGAAACTTATCTCTACAACATTAGCCTAAAATTTCGGGATTTTTTCAAATTAACCTTGATTTATTGGTTTCACTTTTCAAAGGACTAAGCTACAAAATGAATCTTTTTTAAAGAACAAAGCTAAAAATTTATTTTAATGTATAATTATTAATTAATTAAACTTATTGAATTTATTATGAATCAAATTACCAGGATCTATTGACCAATAGGAGAATTAAATAATGCCATGTCATAAAAGTGACATCACTTAATGTGAGGGCTCTAAATGTTTATCTTTTAATATATTATATAGATAGATGGATCATTATAGTCCAACTTCTTTCATCTCAAAAAGAATTATAAATAAATTATTTAAAAAAAATAATATTTATTTTTGGACCGTTACTCTTTATTTATATTTTTAAATTCCTATTTATAAGACTCTTGCATGTATATAGATCATTACATTAATATTTCTTTCATCCCAAAATAAAAATAATTGATCAATTTTTATTTTGCTTAAAATAAAAAAAAAGTATTCATTTATTAGACTATATTATTGTAACTATTCTTAATTTATATACCAAAGATTTCAATTTATAAAATTAATTTGTATGAATATGGATCATAATTATAGTACTACTTCTTCTGTCTCAAAATGAATTATAAATAAAAAATTTAAAAACAAAAAAAGTGCATTTGAATAAAATATTAATCGATCCAGTTTTGAAAAGTTACATTTCCTTATTTACTAATTGCTTTCCCGTTTTCTCAAAATTCAAAATTTGATTTCAAAATTCAAATGTTGATTGAGCTTAAATCGGGATAATTTACTGTATAAATATATACCTTATAAACATTAACCTTTTATTAGCCTAAAATTTCGGGATATTTTGATTTCAAAATTCAAAATCTTAAAATATTAACCGAATTCACTATGTTTGAATTGAAATTATCTCTACAATATTAGCCTAAAATTTCGGGACTTTTTTAAATTAACCTTGATTTATTGGTTTGACTTTTTAAAGGACTAAGCTACAAAATGAATATTTTTTAAAGGACTAAGCTAAAAATTTATTTTAATGTATAATTATTAATTAATTAAACTTATTGGATTTATTATGAATTAACTTACCAGGATCTATTGACCAATGAGATAATTACATAATGCCATGTCATAATAGTGACTATACTATTGTAACTATTTCTAATTTATATACCAAAGATTTCAATTTAATAAATAAATTTGTATGTATATGGATCATAATTATAGTACTACTTCTTCTGTCTAAAAATGAATTATAAATAAAAAATTTAAAAACAAAAAATGTGCATTTGAATAAAATATTAATCGATCCTGTTTTGAAGAGTTACATTTCCTTATATACTAATTGCTTTCCCTTTTTCTCAAAATTCAAAATTTGATTTCAAAATTCAAATGTTGATTGAGCTTAAATCGGGATAATTTACTGTATAAATATTTTCCTTATAAACATTAAACTATTATTAGCTAAACTTTCGGGATATTTTGATTTCAAAATTCAAAATCTTAAAATATTAACCGAATTCACTATGTTTGAATTGAAATTATCTCTACAACATTAGCCTAAAATTTTGGGACTTTTTCAAATTAACCTTGATTTATTGGTTTGATTTTTTAAAGGACTAAGCTACAAAATGAATCTTTTTTAAAAGACTAAGCTAAAAATTTATTTTAATGTATAATTATTAATTAATTAAACTTATTGGATTTATTATGAATCAAATTATCAGGATCTATTGACCAATGGGAGAATTACATAATGTCTTGTCATAATAGTGACATGGCTTAATGTGGGGGCTCTAAATGTTTGTCTTTTAATGTATTACATAGATAATATTTATTTTTGGACCATTACACTTTGATTATATTTTTAAATTCCTATTTATAAGACTCTTGCATGTATATAGATCACTACATTAATATTTCTTTCGTCCCAAAATAAAAATAATTGATCAATTTTTATTTTGCTTGAAATAAAAAAAAAGTATTCATTTATTAGACTATATTATTGTAACTATTTCTAATTTATATACCAAAGATTTCAATTTTTAAAATAAATTTGTATGTATATGGATCATAATTATAGTACTACTTCTCTGTCTCAAAATGAATTATAAATAAAAAATTTAAAAACAAAAAATGTGCATTTGAATAAAATATTAATCGATCCAGTTTTGAAGAGTTACATTTCCTTATTTACTAATTGCTTTCCCGTTTTCTCAAAATTCAAAATTTGATTTCAAAATTCAAATTTTTATTGAGCTTAAATTGGGATAATTTAGTGTATAAATATTTACCTTATAAACATTAACCTTTTATTAGCCTAAAATATAGGGATATTTAGATTTCAAAATTCAAAATCTAAAAATATTAACCGAAATCACTATGTTTCAATTGAAATTATCTCTACAACATTAGCCTAAAATTTTGGGACTTTTTCAAATTAACATTGATTTATTGATTTGACTTTTTAAAGAACTAAGCTACAAAATGAATCTTTTTTAAAGGACTAAGCTAAAAAATTTATTTTAATTTATAATTATTAATTAATTAAACTTATTGGATTTATTAGGAATCAAATTATCAGGATCTATTGACCAATGGGAGAATTACATAATGCCATGTCATAATAGTGATATGCCTTAATGTGAGAGCTCTAAATGTTTGTCTTTTAATATATTATATAGATAATATTTATTTTTGGACCGTTACTCTTTGATTATATTTTTAAATTTCTATTTATAAGACTCTTGCATGTATATAGATCATTACATTAATATTTCTTTCGTCCCAAAATAAAAATAATTGATCAATTTTTATTTTGCTTAAAATAAAAAAAAATCATTTATTAGACTATACTCCCTCCGTCCCATGTCAATGGACACCAACTTTATGGGTGTGAGAATTAAGGAAAAGTAAGAGAGAGAAAAAGTGAAAGAAAATGTTGTGAGTATGAAGAATTAAATAGGAGAGAGAATGAGTGGGGGGAATAGTTAGGAGAGAGAATGTTGTGAGTGTAAAAGTGAAGTAGGAGAGAGAATGAGTGGAGGGAATAGTGAATATTCTTTTCCATTTTGGGCAGTGTCCATTCACGTGGGACGTCTCAAAAAGAAAATAAGTGTCCATTCACGTGGGACGGAGGGAGTATTATTGTAACTATTTCTAATTTATATACAAAAGATTTCAATTTATAAAATAAATTTGTATGTATATGGATCATAATTATAGTACTACTTCTTCTGTCTCAAAATGAATTATAAATAAAAATTTTAAAAACAAAAAATGTGCATTTGAATAAAATATTAATCGATCAAATTTTGAAGAGTTACATTTCCTTATTTACTAATTGCTTTCCCGTTTTTTCAAAATTCAAAATTTGATTTCAAAATTCAAATGTTGATTGAGCTTAAATCGGCCGGGATAATTTACTGTAGAAATATTTACCTTATACACATTAAACTTTTATTAGCTAAACTTTCGGGATATTTTGATTTCAAAATTCAAAATCTTAAAATATTAACCGAATTCACTATGTTTGAATTGAAATTATCTCTACAACATTAGCCTAAAATTTTGGGTCTTTTTCAAATTAACCTTTATTTATTGGTTTGACTTTTTAAAGGACTAAGCTACAAAATGAATCTTTTTTAAAGGACTAAGCTAAAAATTTATTTTAATGTATAATTATTAATTAATTAAACTTATTGGATTTATTATGAATCAAATTACCAAGATCTATTGACTAATGGGATAATTACATAATGCCATGTCATAATAGTGACATGGCTTAATGTGGGGGCTCTAAATGTTTATCTTTTAATGTATTATATAGATAATATTTATTTTTGGATTATTACTCTTTGATTATATTTTTAAATTCCTATTTATAAGACTCTTGCATGTATATTGATCACTACATTAATATTTTTTTCGTCCCAAAATAAAAATAATTGATCAATTTTTAATTTGCTTGAAATAAAAAAAAAGTATTCATTTATTAGACTATATTATTGTAACTATTTCGAATTTATATACCAAAGATTTCAATTTTTAAAATAAATTTGTATGTATATGGATCATAATTATAGTACTACTTCTTCTGTCTCAAAATGAATTATAAATAAAAAATTTAAAAACAAAAAATGTGCATTTGAATAAAATATTAATCGATCCAGTTTTTAAGAGTTATATTTCCTTATTTACTAATTGCTTTCCCATATTCTCAAAATTCAAAATTTGATTTCAAAATTCAAATTTTTATTGAGCTTAAATCGAGATAATTTAGTGTATAAATATTTACCTTATAAAAATTAACCTTTTATTAGCCTAAAATATAGGGATATTTTGATTTCAAAATTCAAAATCCTAAAATATTAACTGAAATCACTATGTTTCAATTGAAATTATCTCTACAACATTAGCCTAAAATTTTGGAACTTTTTCAAATTAACCTTGATTTATTGGTTTGACTTTTTAAAGGACTAAGCTACAAAATGAATCTTTTTTAAAGGACTAAGCTAAAAATTTATTTTAATTTATAATTATTAATTAATTAAACTTATTGGATTTATTAGGAATCAAATTACCAGGATCTATTGACCAATGGGAGAATTACATAATGCCATGTCATAATAGTAACATGGCTTAATGTGAGGGCTCTTAATGTTTGTCTTTTAATATATTATATAGATAATATTTATTTTTGAACCGTTACTCTTTGATTATATTTTTAAATTCCTATTTATAAGACTCTTGCATGTATATCGATCATTACATTGATATTTCTTTCATCCCAAAATAAAAATAATTGATCAATTTTTATTTTGCTTAAAATAAAAAAAAATATTCATTTATTAGACTATATTATTGTAACTATTCCTAATTTATATACCAAAGATTTCAATTTATTAAATAAATTTCTCTGTATATGGATCATAATTATAGTACTACTTCTTCTGTCTCAAAATGAATTATAAATAAAAAATTTAAAAACAAAAAATGTGCATTGGAATAAAATATTAATCGATCCAGTTTTGAAGAATTACATTTTCTTATTTACTAATTGCTTTCCCGTTTTCTAAAAATTCAAAATTTGATTTCAAAATTCAAATGTTGATTGAGCTTAAATCGGGATAATTTACTGTATAATTATTTACCTTATAAACATTAACCTTTTATTAGCCTAAAATTTCGGGATATTTTGATTTCAAAATTCAAAATCTGAAAATATTAACCGAAATCACTATGATTGAATTGAAATTATTTCTACACATTAGCCTAAAATTTTGAGACTTTTTCAAATTAACCTTGATTTATTGGTTTGACTTTTTAAAGGACTAAGCTACAAAATGAATCTTTTTTAAAGGACTAAGCTAAAATTTTATTTTAATGTATAATTATTAATTAATTAAACTTATTGGATTTATTAGAAATAAATTACTATAATCTATTCACCAATGGGAGAATTACATAATGCCATGTCATAATAGTGACATCGCTTAATGTGAGGGCTCTTAATGTTTATCTTTTAATATATTATATAGATAATATTTATTTTTGGACCGTTACTCTTTGATTATATTTTTAAATTCCTATTTCTAAGACTCTTGCATGTATATAAATCATTACATTAATATTTCTTTCGTTCCAAAATAAAAATAATTGATAAATTTTTATTTTGCTTAAAATAAAAAAATATTCATTTATTAGACTATATTATTGTAACTATTCCTAATTTATATACCAAATATTTCAATTTATAAAATAAATTTGTATGTATATGGCTCATAATTATAGTACTACTTCTTCTGTCTCAAAATGAATTATAAATAAAAAATTTTAAAATAAAAAATGTCCATTTGAATAAAATATTAATCGATCCAGTTTTGAAGAGTTATATTTCCTTATTTACTAATTGCTTTCCCATTTTCTCAAAATTCAAAATTTGATTTCAAAATTCAAATGTTGATTGAGCTTAAATCTGGATAATTTTCTGTATAAATATTTACCTTATAAACATTAACCTTTTATTAGCCTAAAATTTCGGAATATTTTGATTTCAAAATTCAAAATCTGAAAATATTAACCGAATTCACTATGTTTGAATTGAAATTTATCTCTACAACATTAGCCTAAAATTTCGGGACTTTTTCAAATTAACCTTGATTTATTGGTTTGACTTTTTAAAGGACTAAGCTACAAAATGAATATTTTTTAAAGGACTAAGCTAAAAAATTATTTTAATGCATAATTATTAATTAATTAAACTTATTGGATTTATTATGAATCAAATTATCAGGATCTATTAACCAATGGGAGAATTACATAATGTCATGTCATAATAGTGACATGGCTTAATGTGAGGGCTCTAAATGTTTGTCTTTTAATATATTATATAGATGGATCATTATAGTACTACTTCTTACATCTCAAAAAGAATTATAAATAAATTATTTTAAAAAAATAATATTTATTTTTGGACCGTTTCTCTTTGATTATATTTTTAAATTTCTATTTATAAGACTATGCATGTATATAGATCATTACATTAATATTTCTTTCTTCCCAAAATAAAAATAATTGATCAATTTTTTTTTTTGCTTAAAATAAAAAAAAAAAGTATTCATTTATGAGACTATATTATTGTAACTATTCCTAATTTATATACCAAAGATTTTAATTTATAAAATAAATTTGTATTTATATGGATCATAATTATAGTACTACTTCTTCTGTCTCAAAATGAATTATAAATAAATTTTTTAAAAATAAAAAATGTGCATTTGAATAAAATATTAATCGATCCAGTTTTGAAGAGTTACATTTTCTTAATTCCTAATTGCTTTCCCGTTTTCTGAAAATTCAAAATTTGATTTAAAAATTCAAATATTGATTGAGCTTAAATCGGAATAATTTTCTGTATAAATATTTACCTTATAAACATTAACCTTTTATTAGCCTAAAATTTCGGGATATTTGGATTTCAAAATTCAAAATCTGAAAATATTATCCGAATTCACTATGTTTGAATTGAAATTATCTCTACAACATTAGCCTAAAATTTCGAGACTTTTTCAAATTAACCTTGATTTATTGGTTTGACATTTTAAAGGACTAAGCTATAAAATGATTTTTTTAAAAGGACTAAGCTAAAAATTTATTTTAATGTATAATTATTAATTAATTAAACTTATTGAATTTATTAGGAATCAAATTACCAGGATCTATTGATCAATGGGAGTATTACATAATGCCATGTCATAATAATGACATGACTTAATGTGAGGGCTATAAATGTTTGTCTTTTAATATATTATATAGATAATATTTATTTTTGGACCGCTACTCTTGGATTATATTTTTAAATTCCTATTTATAAGACTCTTGTATTTATAAAGATCATTACATTAATATTTATTTCGTCCCAAAATAAAAATAATTGATCAATTTTTATTTTGCTTAACAACAACAACAACAACAAAGCCTTAGTCCCAAAATAATTTGGGGTCGGCTAACATGAATCCTCATATGTTATCGTGAAAAAAATAAATAAAAAAAATAAAATTAAATTAAAAAAAATAAAAATAAATAAATAAATAAAAAATAAATAAATAAATAAATAAATAAATAAATAATAAAAATAAAAAATAAAAAATCAACCCCCCACATGGATTTTTGCCCTCCACTCCGGCCTCTTCAACACCATACTTTCATCCACTCCAAGTAAATTCATATCATTTTCAATTACTCTAATCCAAGTTTGTTTGGGTCTTCCCCTACCCCTCGCCATTTTATCATTTCTCCACTGTTCCGGCCTCCTAACCGGTGCATCACTTGGTCTCCTTCTCACATGTCCAAACCACCGTAGACGATTTTCTCTCATTTTATCCTCAATGGGCGCAACTCCTACTTTACCTTTGATCACCTCATTCCCCAACCGATCCTTTCTTGTATGACCGCACATCCATCGAAGCATACGCATCTCCGCCACATTCATCTTATGCACGTGACACTGTTTCACGGCCCAACATTCGGTGCCGTAAAGCAATGCCGGCCTAATTGCCGTGCGGTAGAATTTTCCCTTTAATCTATTGGGCATGCCGCGATCACATAGAAACCCCGTAGCACTCTTCCACTTCAACCAACCCGCTTTAATCCTACGAGCCACATCTCCATCTAATTCTCCATCCTTTTGAATAATGGATCCAAGATAGCGAAAAATTCAGAAGCTTGGATAATATTTCCATCAAATGTGACCGCCCGCCCTCCCTACTTCCAACTCTGCTAAACTTACACTCCAAATATTCGCCTTGCTTCGCTAATCGAAAACCTCGAGATTCCAAAGTGTGTCTCCACAACTTCAATTTACTTTCAACACCCTCTCTTGTCTCATCAATCAAGACAATATCATCTCGCGAACAAGATACACTTTGGTATATCATCTTTGACCGACTCGTCAATTCGTCCATTATCAAAGCAAAAGAAAGGGGCTAAGTGCGGAACCTCGATGCACTCCAATCTTTATAGGGAACTCTTCGCCTTTTCCAACACTAGTCTGTACACAAGTACTAACTCCATTATACATGTCCTTGATAATATCAATATATTTCTTTGAAACACCCTTCTTTGCTAATGCCCACCAAAGTACCTCTCTTGGCACTTTATCATATGCCTTCTCCAAATCAATGAAAACCATATGCAAATCTTTCTTTTGATCCCGATATTTCTCCATGGTTTGTCTCATAAGATATATTGCCTCCATAGTCGATCTTCCTGGCATAAACCCAAATTGATTATCCGAAATATCCACAATTTTTCTCAGCCTTTGTGCAATCATTCTTTCCCAAAGTTTCATAGTATGGCTCATTAGTTTGATCCCCCGATAGTTGGCACAATCTTGGACATCACCTTTATTCTTATAGAAAGGGATCAGAGTACTCTTTCGCCACTCCAATGGCATTATGTTAACTCTCCATATCTTGTTAAATAGCGTTGTTAACCAATCTACTCCACTCTCCCCGAAACATCTCCAAACCTCAATTGGTATACCATCCGGTCCAACGGCTTTCTTCAATCTCATCTTTTTCATTGCCATTTCCACTTCACTCTTTCGAATTCTCCGCATAAAATCTCGATTAACCATACTCGAAGAGATATTTAAATCTCCAACATCCTGCTCTTGACCGCCATTGAACAAGTTATCAAAGTACGAACTCCATCTATCTTTTATCTCTTTATCCCCGACTAAAACTCTTTGGTCTACATCCTTCACACATTTAACCGTCCCAATATCTCGTGTCCTCTTATCCCTCATACGAGCGAGTCTGTAGATGTCCTTTTCCCCTTCTTTTGTATCCAACTTATCATAAAGTTTCTGATTCACCTTTGCTCTTGCGTCTCTTACTGCTTTCTTAGCATCTCTTCTAGCTTCCTTATACTTCTCATAGTTCTCGTTGCTCCTACATTTCCCCAATAATTTGTAGCATTCTCGCTTGCCCTTTATTGCTTGTTTTACTTCCTCGTTCCACCATGATGTGTCCTTACTTGGTGGCCCATTTCCTCTAGATTCTCCAAGGACTTCTTTCGCCACCTCCTTTATGGTATGTACCATCTTAGTCCAAGTCGAATCTATATCCATATCCTCCATACTATCCGCCCAAATACCTAAGATCGACCATCTTAGCTACAAATTTCGGTTGATTTTCCCTTGAAGTCTCCACCACTTGATTCTAGGGTCTACCCGTGATTTTCTCTTCCTCGAATTTCTCTTACTTCGAAAAATCAAGTACCACCGGCCTAGACGTGGCCTGCCCAAAACCGCCTAGGCAATGGGTTTTCAACCGGCGGTTACAAACCTTGAAAACCCCAACCGGAACCGGAACCGCCTAACCGGCTAGGACCGGGTTACGGTTTAGGCGGTTCACGGTTTTAACGGTTATCCTGGTTAACCTCCGGCTTGACTGCTTTGGATATGCTCGGCCGAGTCCTCGCGTGTTGCCACGAGCAACCCTTTTAGGGTTTAGGGTTTTGAGGGTTGCTCGGCCGAGTCTTCGGTGCTGCTCGGCCGAGCAACCCTTTTAGGGTTTAGGGGTTGAGGGTTGCTCGGCCGAAGTCTTTGGTGTTGCTCGGCCGAGCATATCATTTTTCGCTTAATTTTTTAACGATTTTTTGAAAAAAGTTAACTTTTATTTTTTTTCAATTTTTTTTTGGATAGATAAGACTATTTTAAACTTAAGTTTACTACATACATTTTTTACAAAAAGGTTTATAAAAAAAGTTATGAATTTTTAAAGAAATGAAAGTTAACGGTTTTTTGAAAAAAGTTAACTTTTAATTTTTTTCAATTTTTTTGGATAAATAAGACTATTTTAAACTTAAGTTATCTACATACATTTTTTGAAAAAAGGTTTATAAAAAAAGTTATGAATTTTGAAAGAAAGAAAACTTAACTTTTTTTAAAAGAAACAAGTATATAAAAGAAGAAAGGGACGGTACCCTTAAATTTTATTAATCAAAATAAAATTACAAAGAGGGGGACAACCAACCTTACCCTTTTATAAATAAGGGGGGACATTTAGGAGCCTTTACCTCAACCTAACTATTACAATTAATTAAAAATAAATCTAATCTAAAGTCTAAACTAATCTAATTAAAATAAAAATTAATCTAAAACATCATTCATTCATCACTACTTTCCGTGGAGTCCTCGACATCGTATTGATATCTTGGATCCAATAGATCCTCATCATAAGGCATGTCTTGTTGCCTTTTTTCCGCTCTAACCCAATCGCCAAGTAAAAGTTGATGTTCCAAGTTTTCACTTGTTAGTTGAGAACGTCTTTCATCCAAAACATTTCCACCAACGCTAAATGCCGATTCAACCGCCACCGTTGAAGCGGGAGAGGCTAATACTTCTTTAGCAACTATGGAAAGTATAGGATAAATGTCTTTCCTTCTTGACCACCATTGTAAAACATCAAATTCATTTGAATTTGGATCTTGATTTAATTCAAAGTTTGTAGTGAAATACGTTTCTAACTCCACGGGAAGGTTTGATGATGATGAAGATGAACCTCGAGAAGGACCATATTTTTTACTATACAAATTTGCAATAAAACTATATGGATCCCCACTAGTAAAACTTGGTTGAGAAGTAGAGGAATCATATTCATGTTGTTGGCTTTGAGAAGTGTTTCCATATAAGGCATTATACTCATTAAAAAGGTTAATCAAATCATTTTTTGTGTCATTAACAATAATTGACGGAAGTTCATAACTACCGTCACCATCGGGATATAATTTCATATAATAATAAGTTATAATGGACTCTAAATCATCTAATTTAACTCGAGGATCTAATAACTTTGCAACCAAGAAAAGAGACGGAATAGTGTCAAAATATTTAAGCCACTTTTGTCTCATGTTAAAAATGCATTGGTTTAAAATAGGGCAATCTTTTAAATTGTCAAAAATAGTAACAATTGCAATACAATGATCTAGCACCAAAACGGAAGTTGGATAATAAACTCCCGAAAAAGCCAAAGTAGCGGTATTAAAAATCTTTAACAATTCACATAAATTAATGCATGCATTCCAATGATGAGTAAATAGAGGTTCATGATAGCCAACCGACATAAAAAATTGCGTGAGGAGATCTTTATAAGCAAAACCATCGCTTAACATTTTATAGGTGGAATTCCACCTAGTTGGAACATCGTAAGTAAAATATTTGTCCAGCACACTTTTACTTCTTAAAAACTTTATCCACTTTTTTGTATTAGAATTTTTTTGAAATAAATTGAAGAGCTCGTCTAATTGGCTTAACATAAGTTTCTAATGCATCTAAACCATCTCTAACACATAAATTAATTATATGACATAAACATCTAATATGAAAAAACTTACCCCCAAGTGAGGGTTGACAAACGGTAATTAAATCGGGCAAACTAGCCGTATTAGCACTTGCGTTGTCAAATGAAATAGTAAATATTTTATTTAAAATACCATATTCAAGAAAAATCTCAAGCAATTTCGCACAAATATTTTCCGCGGAATGCGGTGGCTCAAAATCTTTGTAAGCAATTAATCTTTTGGATTTTCCATGAATTATCTATCCAATGGCAAGTAACGCCCAAATAAGTATTTCTTTGCCAATGATCACTCCAACCATCGGCACAAATTGAAACTTTATTTTCTAATTTTGATAAAACGCCAATTAAATCTTTTTATATCTTTCAACCACTCTAGTAATATCACGTACGAGATTCGTGCGTGGTACTCTCGTGGCGGCGGGTTCAAAGAAAGGCGAGCAAAATTTTCATAAAAATCACAATCCGCAAAATTAAAAGGAAGGCCTTTAACGCAAATAAATTTGGCTAGTTCATCCCTATAAACCCACTTGTCAAATTTAAAAAGGACGGAAGAAGGGGAAGACGAACCTTGTGCACCCGAACCCGAACTACGTTGAAATTGTAATTGAGTTTGCGAAGCGGAAATGCCAAGTTTCTCGGGATGTTTTGACGCCAAATGCCCGTTGAGCGTCCCATGCCCTCCGCCTCTTTTGAATGCGTAAGTCGCATTACAATAGTTGCAACATGCTCGAAAATTATAATCATCCTCGGCGGTAATTTTTCTTTTGGTGAAATGGATGGCGAAGGTATCGAAATGCGGCTCTCTTTCTCTAGGGGGTTGTCGTTGTCCCCGACCCCGACCACCTCCCCTAGCTCGACTGCCCCTACCACTCCTAGCATTACCACTTTCAATTTCAACTTGTTCTTCTTCCTCATTTTGTTGAATATTTGGATTTTGATGATCAAAATCATCGTTGGGAGGAAGAATCAACAACGGACTTGCCTAAATTGCTTCTTCTTTGATTTGCAGCCATTTGTATAAGAGAAAATGAAGTTTGGAAACAAAACGGAGCTTAAAAATGGATGAAAATGGAGAAAAGCACTAATTTCGTTAGAAAACTAACTGAAAATGAAACAATATTTAACTGAAAATTGGATGAGGGTGAGAGTATATGTGAATATTTGAGAGTAGAAGAGAAAGAGTAGAGAGAAATAAGGTGAAAATAAAATGGGAGGAGGAGGGTGATATTTATAGTTAGTAAATTAGGCAAAAAAAACATTTTTTTTTAATTTTTGACTGCCCATTAACAAAATTAACGGCTACTTTTTAAAAATAACGGCTAGTTTTTGAAAAAGTAGCCGTTGGAACATGTTCTGGCGTTCTGCTCGGCCGAGCACCTCATATGACTCGGCCGAGCGTAACCTTCGGTTGTTAATAACAACCGGAAGGTTACGCTCGGCCGAGCAACTCATATGACTCGGTAGAGCAAGTCAAAAACCGGCGGTTAACCGGCGGTTGACCGGTTTTTCAAAAATTTCAACCTTAACCGAACCGGCCAATAACCGGTTACGGTTAGCCGGTTCCGGTTAACCGCCGTTGACCGGTTTTGACCGGTTTTCAACCTCCCGGTTGACCGGTTCGGTTTATAAAATGGACACGTCTACACCAGTCTATGTTGAGTTGCTGTGCTCTCACCCGGAACAACCTTGCAATCTGTATAACTCTTTCTACAAGTATTTCTTACTAAGAAGAAGTCAATCTGACTCGCATTACCTCCACTCCTATAGGACACCAAGTGAGATTCTCTCTTCTTGAACCAAGTATTCATTATACTCAAGTCATATGCCAACGCAAAGTCCAGGATACTATTTTCTGCTTCATTCCTCTCTCCAAAACCAAAACCTCCATGTATGCTCTCAAAGCCATATCGACTAGACCCCACATGTCCGTTCAGATCACCACCAATCACTAATTTCTCACCACTAGGTACTCGTTGCACTACCTCCTCGAAATCTTCCCAGAACACTTGTTTAATAGATGCATCCAACCCTACTTGTGGTGTATAGGCGGAAATAATAGTTATAATCTCATCACGTATCACCAGTTTAATGCCCATAATTCGATCACTCTTCTTGTACACTTCCACCACATCATTAATATACTTCTTATCAATAATGATACCCACTCCATTTCTACCCTTATCATTTCCTGAGTACCAAAGCTTAAAACCCCAAGGCGATATTTCTTTTGCTTTCTCTCCAACCCACTTAGTTTCCTGTAAACACATTATGTGAATCTTCCTCCTCCTCATAACTTCCACCACCTCTGCTGATCTCCCTGTCAATGATCCAATGTTCCAAGTTTCAAAGCGCATCCCACTATCCTTACACCTACCATGGACTAGCTTCTTTACCCGTACTCGTCCGCAATGCGGGAACCCTTGCATATTTGACACCACCCCCGTGCGAAGAGATGGCGCGTCGCTTCCGGGCGACGACCTAGCAACCTTTGCATACTTATCACTACACCCAGGTCTTTGAAGTGTAGCGCACCCTTGCATATTTGACACCACCCCCGGGCGAAGAGATGGCGCGTCGCTTCCGGGCGACGACCTAGCAACCTTTGCATACTTATCACTACACACAGGTCTTTGAAGTGTAGCGCGTCGCTGCTGAGGATTTATTTTGCTTAAAATAAAAAAAAATATTCATTTATTAGACTATATTATTGTAACTATTCCTAATTTATATACCAAAGATTTCAATTTATAAAATAAATTTGTATGTATATGGATCATAATTATAGTACTACTTCTTCTGTCTCAAAATGAATTATAAATAAAATTTTTAAAAACAAAAAATGTGTATTTGAATAAAATATTAGTCGATCAAGTTTTGAAGAGTTACATTTCCTTATTTCCTAATTGTTTTCCCGTTTTCTGAAAATTCAAAATTTGATTTCAAAATTCAAATGTTGATTGAGCTTAAATCGGGATAATTTTCTGTATAAATATTTACCTTATAAACATTAACCTTTTATTAGCCTAAAATTTCGGGATATTTGGATTTCAAAATTTAAAATCTGAAAATATTAACCGAATTCACTATGTTTGAATTGAAACTTATCTCTACAACATTAGCCTAAAATTTCGAGACTTTTTCAAATTAACCTTGATTTATTAGTTTGACTTTTTAAAGGACTAAGCTACAAAATGAATCTTTTTTAAAGGACTAAGCTAAAAATTTATTTTAATGTATAATTATTAATTAATTAAACTTATTGAATTTATTAGGAATCAAATTACCAGGTTCTATTGACCAATGGGAGAATTACATAAGGCCATGTACAATAGGGGGATTGAATAGGTAGTTGAGAGGGAGTAAGTTAGTTGAGAGTGTTTAATAGGGTAGTTGAGATGGGGTAATTGAGGGGTTTGAGTTGAAAATGTTCAACCCGGTTGAAGAGGAAAAGGAGGGGCCCGCCTGAGACACGTGTCGCGCGGTTATTGGCTTGGAGAAGGGGCGTGGACTACACGCGCGGAAGAGGCGCGTTGAGGCGCCATGAATTTTCTTTTTTTTTTTGTTTTTTCCTGATATCGCCACTTGGCACATTCTGATTGGTTACTATTTTTTTTATCCCAATTCTTTGAGCTTATTTATCACCTTGTAAATTAATTTTTTTTTCACCAAAATTCATCATTTTTTTCCCTACAAATTGATATAAGTTTCATTTGATTTGAACAAAAAAAAAAACACTCACTTTTCAAAAACAGAGAATATAAATAAAATAAAAAGTGGTGGGGTATAGAATGATGAGTTGGGAGGAGTTGAATTTTAAACTAAACTAGCTTATTGTGGGGGGTGTAGTTGAGAAAGTAGTTGAATGATTAAGTGGATGGAGAGAGAAGATAATGTGTCGTGATATTAGGGTAGTTGAATATTTTTTGGTGGTTGGATTATTGGACTTGGTCTAATACCATGTCATAATAGTGACATGTCTTAATGTGAGGGCTCTAAATGTTTGTCTTTTAATATATTATATAGATAATATTTATTTTTGGACCGTTACTCTTTGATTATATTTTTAAATTTCTATTTATAAGACTCTTGCATTGCATGTATATAGATCATTACATTAATAATTTTTTCGTCCCAAAATAAAAATAATTGATCAATTTTTATTTTGCTTAAAATAAAAAAAGTATTCATTTATTAGACTATATTATTGTAACTATTCCTAATATATATACCAAAGATTTCAATTTATAAAATAATTGTGTATGTATATGGATCATAATTATAGTACTACTTCTTCTGTCTCAAAATGAATTATAAATAAAAATTTTAAAAACAAAAAATGTGCATTTGAATAAAATATTAATCGATCCAGTTTTGAAGAGTTACATTTTCTTATTTACTAATTGCTTTCCCGTTTTCTCAAAATTCAAAATTTGATTTCAAAATTCAAATGTTGATTGAGCTTAAATCGGGATAATTTATTGTATAAATATTTACCTTATAAAAATTAACCTTTTATTAGCCTAAAATTTCGGGATATTTTGATTTCAAAATTCAAAATCTGAAAATATTAACCGAATTCACTATGTTTTAATTGAAATTATCTCTACAACATTAGTCTAAAATTTTGGGACTTTTTCAAATTAACCTTGATTTATTGGTTTGACTTTTTAAAGGACTAAGCTACAAAATGAATCTTTTTTAAAGGACTAAGCTAAAAATTTATTTTAATGTATAATTATTAATTAATTAAACTTATTGGATTTATTATGAATCAAATTACCAAGATCTATTGACCAATGGGAGAATTACATAATGCCATGTCATAATAGTAACATGACTTAATGTGAGGGCTCTAAAATTTTGTCTTTTAATATATTATATAGATTCTTAATAGTTTATCGGTAACAATTAATATATTATATAGATTCTTAATAGTTTATCGGTAACAATTTCTTACAAATTTATGGGAGCACTTAAATTTACACAATATTTTGCTCATACTCCAATGAAATTGATTATTATCAATAAGTAAGTGAAAGTGGATCTAATCAAATTGATTATTATTAATAAGTGAAAGTGGAGGAGAATGCAGTGCTAGATCCAAAAATATAAATTAATGGGTGCACAAATTATAAAATTAAAATTATAGAGTAAAATGGAGTAGTGTACAAGAATTGAAATTGGGGCCTATTTATAGAAGAAAATGGCTCCTAACAATTAATCATTGAACTACAGACATTTATTATTCTAATTAAATGCCTTTTTATTAATATAACATTAATTTGGGGTAAAAAATTCTTTTTACAATAAGGCTCTATTTGTTTAGGGGAAAATGTTTTCTGAATATTTTTTTCTGAAAAATAAAAATGTTTTCCTGAATATGACATTTGATTGTTTGGTAAATCTACAAAAAATATTTCCCATAAAACATTTTAATATGAGTATTTTTTTTTAACGGGGGTTGTGGGTGCGATGGGGGTCCGGAAGGACGACAAGAGAGTTGATAAAAAAAAATTAATATGAGCAAAGAAAAATTTGACAGGGGATGGGAGGTTGGAGGGCCGCCAAGGGTTGATAAAAAATTAATATGAGCAAAAACAAAATTTGAGGGGGTGGGTGGGGAGGGAGGTGGGGTTTGGGGGTTATGGTGTTAAAAATCATTTTCCGGAAAATGTTTTGAAAAGAAATCAGTAAAACATTTTCCTTAGAAAACATGCCTATTTTCCATTGAGCGTAAAATCTTTTTCGTTTACTTTATTTCCAATGGTTACCAAACACCGAAAAATGGGAAAAATATTTTCCGAATAACATTTTCTCTCAAACAAACGGAGACTAAATGTTGAGAATGAATATCCACAAGAAGAGATGCCATTTGCCATTTGGCTTTTTATGGATGGTATTCAAAGAGTGTGTCCATGGATGAGCCATGTTCTTGGGTCTTCATATTCCAACATCTTAGAAGTTTCTGCATGTCAACCTGATATATGCATCAGAAAACATAAATTTTGAAACCTACTTCAATTAGGAAAAACAAATGTGAAGCACAGAGACAGTAGTGTCAAACAAAATGCAGAGTTTTGTGTAAACAAACCCGAGCGGAGAAAAAAAAGTTTAAGATGCCAAAGGAAACAAGTCATATTGCTTTCAAGGGTCCGCCGCGGGGGTAGAAACAACTTACCTGTGTAATATCTATGGGCCGACGGCACCAAAATATATAATATGTTAACAAACTACAGTCTTACGTATAAATCTCTATCGATAAACAGTTTTGTTTCAAAATAGAAACAGTATTTCAACATCCCGAAGTCAAATGTTTCTGTTATTGACATCTAAATTTGCTTCTTAAACTCGTGTAATAGATTTGACAACATACCTGCATGGCCGACCCCCTTTCTAACATATATCGACCATTTCACGTTGATTATCTTCTCCAACCATCTATCTCAGTCTGCAAAATCAATACCAAAGTCAACATGAAATCGCTAGCAGTTTCTACAAACTGAATCGAGAATGCTCCTAATTATCACATGTGAACAAAAAAGTTTGGTCAACTTCAAATCCAGGACAATTTTAACATATAGTATATGCTTTAAATGCATTTCATTTTAATTTGACACTGACTGTTAAAGTCGAGAATAGTACTCCCATCATCCCAAAAGGAATGTACATAATCTTTCTTGATCAAGAACAAATATGAACATTTATTTTAGGACAGAGGGAGTAATATTGTTAAGCTTTCACAGTTCCATTGCTCTATCTCTAGTAAAATCATGAAGCATCAAATTAATTGAACCACCCTCTACATTATTCCTTTAGGGGCAACACTAGCTTTGACTAGAAATAGATACTTACAGAAAACAAAAGTATTTATGTTGACATCAAAAGAAAAAAAAAACCCGCAGTACATGAATAAAAATAAATGGATAAGAATATATTATCTTGTAAAGTACTTTTACGCGATGTAATATTCTCTTTCTTAAAGTCT
The DNA here is from genome assembly GCA_022495995.1 of Adenophora triphylla var. japonica. Classification (NCBI taxonomy): domain Eukaryota; kingdom Viridiplantae; phylum Streptophyta; class Magnoliopsida; order Asterales; family Campanulaceae; genus Adenophora; species Adenophora triphylla. The sequence goes on from JAFEMH010000360.1 coordinate 20,078, forward strand.
GAGATTCCACCTTAAAACCAATTGGTGCTAAGGGGAGTGGCCCAGGATCTTTATATATTATAGGCAAGGTTTGTCAATTCCCGATGTGAGATAATATCTCTAACACTCTTTATGCTTCCAGATTGTGGAAATCTAATGAAAAACAATTTCGCTATAGAGTTTCTTTCTATCCAAAAGAAAATCAATAAAGGAAAGAAAGTTATTACTAATAGATGTGAATAGGAAAATACGTATTAAGGCAATAATCCGCGTACTTTATGAGTAGATTTGTATGGATAAGATGAAGGAGGGAAAAAGTCTAAGGAGAGCCATGTATCCGTACTTTCTCACTTTCCTCCCTACTCCTATATAAAGCACACCACCACGTCCCTGGTTCCTTGTATCAAACCTAACAGCAAAGACCTGTATTCTAAAACAACAAAGACAGAACTGCTTAGAGATAAAGAGAAAGAGAGAGAGAGAGGGGGGGAGGGAGAGGAAGAGACAGAGATGGAGAAGGGCGGAATTTTAGTATATGCTTTCATCTTTCTCTGCACGTTAATCTCATACATTTTCTTTAGAAAAAACAAAAGAGAATCCCAAGAGAAAGCTAAGCTTCCACCGGGATCAATGGGGTGGCCATATATAGGCGAAACTCTACAACTCTACTCTCAAGATCCAAATGTGTTCTTTGCCACAAAGGAGAAAAGGTTTCTTCTTTTATTTCCATTGATGGTTTAATACACTCTTTAATAGATAACTGCATCTTTCTCATTTAGTGCATAAATGTGATATTTTTTGTAGGTACGGTGAAATTTTCAAGACTCACCTGCTTGGTTGTCCCAGTGTCATGTTGGCTAGCCCTGAGGCAGCACGGTTCGTTTTAGTCACCGAAGCTCACTTGTTCAAGCCTACATATCCTAAAAGCAAGGAAAATTTAATTGGCCCATCTGCACTGTTTTTCCACCAAGGGAACTATCACACTCGACTGAGGAAGTTAGTTCAGAGCTCCTTAAGCCTTGACTATCTTCGTAGTTTAGTCCCTGATATTGAAGCAATAGCAGCCTCCACCATGGATTCGTGGAACGGAGGCCATGTCGTTAAAACATTTCAGGAGATGAAAAAGGTTTTTGCTTTCCCTAGCTGTGTCTTCTTAAATGTAATTGTCTTTTGTTGTATGTTAAGGTATCATCTTTAAAAACTTTCTAATCTAAGAAAATTTTGGTAATCTGGGAACATTGTTTGTACTTTTGTTGTTTTTTCGCTTTAAGATGTTCCACTTGGAGTCCACGTCATGGATCTGATTTACCTTTCTTTATTTCTCTACTTATGATTCATTTTCATCTTGGTCCGACTGCAGTTGTCTTTTGAGGTCGGTATACTCGCCATATTTGGCCATTTGGAGGCCAGGCATAAAGAAGAGTTGAAGAAAAACTACAGCATAGTAGACAAAGGTTACAATTCTTTCCCAACAAATTTACCAGGAACTCCATACAGAAAGGCTCTCATGGTAAGCAAAGAAGAATATATTCTTTTTGTGGACATCCAAAAAAAATTAATACAACAACAACAACAAAGTCTTAGTCCCAAAACACTTTGGGGTCGGCTAACATGAATCCTCATATGTGTCATCGTCTAAAAAAAGGATGAAAAAAAAAGCAAATTAAAAGAAGAAATAGGAATAAAATTTAGAAAAGGAAAAGAAGAGAAGAAAAAAATAGAACATGTATAATGTATATAACGGAAAAAAAAGAACAATAAAAGTCAACCCCCATCATCCACGTGAATTTTTGCCCTCCACATCCTAAAAAAAATCAGTCTATATTAGAAATTATGCTAGAACCTTGTGATAAAATTAACACTTGATGATATCCCATGTCCAAAATTGGAAACAGAATTACAGACGTGATTACAGCTCCCCTTGATATATATGTCTAATTCATGTAATATCAAAATGCTTTGACTTCAAATTTGGACTCCCATTGTGGGATAACGATGGTCATTGTTAGTAGTAAATTAATTATCCTATTTTAGATGATAATTTAAAACTAACCTTCTCATTGATTGATTACATCAAGGCAAGGAAAAGGCTTAATGAGATTCTACGTCAGATAATTTGTGAGAGGAAAGAAAAGAAGTTAATTGACAAGGACCTCCTGGGGTGTCTATTGAATTCCAAAGATGAAAAGGGTGAAATATTAAATGATGATCAGATGGCAGATAACGTCATTGGAGTTCTTTTCGCTGCTCAGGACACCACCGCCAGTGCCATGACATGGATTCTTAAGTACCTACATGATAACCCAACACTTCTGGAGGCTGTAAAGGTCAGCTCTAGAGATCCTTTAAACTTTTTCTCTAAAAATGTAGGATTGAGAAGGAAACCTGTTTAAGCTTTTTTTTTCTTTATGTTTTCTGCAGGCTGAACAGAAGAGGATCTCCCAAGATAATTACAGAGGTAACTATCGATTAACATGGAATCATACGAGAGAAATGCCAATTACGTACAAGGTATTCACAGCTTATATCTGGCTTAGCTTATGCTTTTAAACCTCCAAAGAAAGTTTACAGTAAAATATCTGTTTTATCCTTGTAACTTGTGGGAGTGGGGTAACATTGTTGAAGACGTAAATTGATACTTTTCAGGTTATGTTAGAGAGCTTGAGAATGGCAAGCATTATTTCTTTTACATTCAGAGAGGCAGTTGCTGACGTAGAATACAAAGGTGAGATCTTTGAAAGAAATGGTTATTACAGTATTGCTTGATTCTGGCTAATTTGCATTTTTTTTTCCTTTTCGTTCTTCCAAGGAAAGGTATCTAAGATGGGATGATCAAAGCAAGTATTTTGATTAATCAAATCTATCTTAGCTAGTGTATTAACTTTTTCTAATTAATTGTGTCAAAAATGCACTTTTAAGATGTTATATGATGTTTGATGAATTTAAATTGTAGCAGGATACCTAATTCCAAAAGGGTGGAAGGTCATGCCTTTATTTAGGAATATTCATCACAATCAAGAATTCTTTACCAATCCTCAAATATTTGATCCCTTGAGATTTGAGGTAAGAGTGGGACAAGTGGCCTTAATTTTGTTACTTTCGTGCATTACGGGGTTTATAAGCTGATATTTTTAACAATTGCTAAAGACTTGATTTACAACCAGTTCCCTAATATTTTCTTACCGTTTGTAGGTTGCACCAAGGCCCAATACTTTCATGCCATTTGGCAGCGGGGTACATGCCTGCCCAGGGAATGAGTTTGCGAAGCTGGAGATGCTCATTATGACTCACCATTTGGTCACTAAGTTCAGGTATAGTTTCGTGCCATATATCATAAAATCAGGGAAACAGTAGATCTAATACTTAAAACAAAGACATCAATTATTTCATGAAAAGGCATCGATACCCTCAAAATGTAATTCTATCACAATAAGACGGATGAACAAAAGGCAGACATTTTAATGAAATCTTGTAACTCAATAAACATACTCCCTCCGTCCCAAAATGATCTTCCTACTCTATTTGCCATTACTACGAATGAACTTTGAGCAATGATTATACTAATGTAAATCTAGAACTTGTAATTGATACACCATCAAAAATACTATCAATACAATTTTTACATTTTCATTAGGATAGTTAAATCAACCTAAAATAATTGCTCAAAGTTCATTCATACTAATGATAAAAAAATGTGGGAAGATCATTTTGGGACGGAGGGAGTATTTAACTTCTAGCATAGGGAAAAGTAAATATATTTATAAACATAATCAGTTGAATAGGGACAGCTAACAGGGGATATTCTAGGTGAGTGCTAAATAATAAGTTTTGTTTTCTCTGATGACTGTTTGCAGGTGGGAGGCGGAAGGATCTCAAAGTGGGATTCAATATGGTCCCTTCCCAGTCCCTATGCATGGACTTCCTGCCAGATTTTGGAAAGAATCTACACACTAGCTGCAGCAGTATGGGCGCAGTGCTTCTTGTGACAGTTATAAAGCAAATCCCTTTGTCAAACTTAACTATCAATCTTTTTCTCCTCCATTTTAACCCATCCCCACATAAGTCATCTGGGGATAAAAGATTCCTTTTTCTTTCTCTATAATTATTGTCTTTTGTACCGACTACATTTCAAGATTTTCAATTAAGATGGTATCTAGTGGGAAGAAAAAGGAATAGTCAATGGAACTAGTATCTTATTCCTCATTATCTCACTTTTTTCACCTACTGAAAATGATAAGGAAAATGTTGTGGTCGTTGCCACGCGTCTTGCTTCTTCACCGGACAGCTTGCAAGAGTCATATGTTACAAGAAAAAGGAGGGGGGGGGGATACCCTAGCTAGAGGGCATTTATGATAGTCAAAATGGTTGTTCCCCACAATTGATTCGACTATCCTCATGGACACTATAAAGATATGGCCACTAGATTACTTTAGACATTCTGTGATCTCTCCTACGGATCTCCTAATAATGTTTCAGAGGACCCATTCTTCCTACAATTGAGGCTTATGACCTTGAATGTTGAAACTGAGGGACCTTGTTTCGTTCCTCCACGTATTACCCTCTCTATGGAAGATAAACAGGTAAAATATCTTAGGAGTTGTTCCCCAGTGCAAAAGATGCCTATTTGTATCATTAAACAGAAATTTGATCAGCCTCTTGGCAATTGTCAGGGAAGGCTCTAGCAAATGGTTCCCTCTCCCAACCCCCGCAAGGCGGGGAGCGCTTGGCGCACCGGGGTTTGCCCTTTATAAAATGAGCTGCTCATAAAAGATACAGACCAAGTTCTCCTTAGTATCTAACTTTATGCTTGAGAGTTCCAACATGGTCAAATGAAAAACAACTAGACATGTATGGTTGAAATTACATAGGACCTGAAGTTTTAATAGAGAAACCTTGGCCATCTTAGCACGGACTTGTGAGGTTATTTTTCTTTTAAGAAGTATTAGCTTGCAGCTTTAGACATTCTCCACAACATATATATCTGATTTTAATCAATTGGAGAGATTAAAGGTTGTTCCATCATTTCCAATGGAGCCAAAGACTCTATTTTTTTTATTTTTTTTGGCTTGGGAATATGATGGAATAAAGCAAAATGGCTCACTAAACTGTCTGCGCTTCTTTGTTATGAAGCAACAGTCAGTCTATGCAATTTTCGACGCAATTGTCATCATGGGTCATTCGGAAACAGTCTCTCTGTGCTTTAATATAGGGGCAAGGTTGCGTACATCCCGCCCCCTTACTCCACTGTAAGTGGGAGCCTTTGTGGCACTGGGGTAATGTTGTTGTTGGAGAGATTAAAGGTGACCATTAACATCAAATGTAAGAACCCTAAGAGGATCAGACTAATTCTTCCATTTGGAAGGAAATGACCTGCGTAAGTGTTCATTTACGTCAGCTTGTTATCTATTCACCTAGCAAACTTATAAAAGAGTACAACCTAATAGGATGAAAATAGATGTTCATGCTGGTAAAAATTGGATGCCCAATATGACTGAGTGCGAACCCATCCATTGAAGACTATAACCCTTAATGTGACCTATTCCTAATTATATATTGGACAACGGAATGGTTAGTGATACCAACTAACATACGAGAGAAAACAGGTGCTTCTTGTGAATGGATGAAAAAACTTTGATTACAAAATGGCATGGAACAAATTAAATGGACTTCCGCTTTGTTGTCCAGTTTGCAACACTCTGTCACTATTCACTGCTTACATATTCTAGAAGACTTATATATGACACACACATAGTCAATATCACCTCAACCTATTTTCCCCATAGTATTTTGACCATTTCATGCTTATCCCTGTCCTACCGACAAACACCAAACAATCCCCCCGCCCCCATGACGTTTTCCGTCCAACATAAGACGGCACCAAAAGTATGAACATGTGTATGAGAAAAGGTAAAAAAGAGCTGGCATTTGCAGGAACATTAAACAAACAACTGTTGTTATTGCCCGAGTACAAATATAGACAATAGGATAGACAAAAGGACAAATAAACCATATAATGAATATATATATATATATTTTCATGAATATTGTCTAGGTTATATGTTAAGGTTATATGTTACATTACAGATGTAGCATGGCTTTCAAACAACTTTTGCACAATTATGAGTATCCTATGGAATTGAGCAGAGAGCGAAGGTTGGAAACATAACCAGAATGGGGTATATATTTTGAGCAGCAGGAGCTGTGTATTTCTGGATGGCTGCCAAGACCCTTTCTTTATCTCTTTTTGGGAAAGCTTCCAATAAGTTTCCATCTTTGTAGAAATGAAATAGAGGCACAGTCTACATCAGACCAGATAATCACAAACTCAAGTAAGCAGAAGTAATACTAATAAGTGAAAGTAAAAGAAAAGGTAAAATAGGAGGGCAGATGAAAAATGGGGAGGAGGGAATCGGGAACTTAATAAAGAAAAATAAATAATCCAAAAAACATTTACCTTAATTCGAAGTCGATTAGCTACTTCAGACTGTTCATCATATTCATCAATAACCTGCAGAACTTGGCATATATCAGAACCTCATAGGATCATCTAAGAATCCAACAAATGAGGAGTTTAGATTTCAAGAAACATTGTACATTACGGTATATTATTACTTCTTAAGCAATTGATTTTGTAGAGAAACGTCCTTACAACTTACATTGTGCTTTAAGAAGATAACTGCAGCTTCCTTCTCTCCAGCACCTCTGCATAATTTTGCAAAGCTCTGTTCTATATATTTACAACTACCACATGCAATGCGGTAAAAATCAACCACAACTAAAGAATTAGTTTCCTTGTCCTTGTTTAGAATTGTGAGGAACTCCTCATCGGTCTTAAATTCTCTAACACATTCGATAGGACAAAGCTCTTCATCTTCATCAGATAACATCTGGATATCCATCAGCGAAGCCACCGACGTTGAAAGCTTGCAATATGCAGGTTTTTAACTTAGATCCCAAGCCTAACCTTCTGATAGTACATGGTGATTTCACTTTCAAATGACAAGTTCTACCGATACTCTTATATGGGTTCCAGAAGGATTTCTTGAATTTATAAATCCATTCTTGATTCTCCCAAAACTTGAAGGGGCTTGACGAAGAATTATTCTCTGTCTATGCATGGCAGGATATAAAGACCTCTCCAATCATAGCCCCTATTTCTTTAGCTTGTGTACCTTTCACAAAAAGATCTTCATACTGCATCAACCAAGACGGTGTATGATAAAAGATACTTCCATACAATGTCAGACTAGCACCTATTTAATGAGTTGAAGTTGTATGGACTGTGGTGCTGTACCTGTCAAAGTGCAAATGAATATCAAGACAGTTTATGAGTGATATATGATAGAGGTTATGAACAGAGAAAAACAAGGTCATACTCCTAAATAGATGATGATTTTGAAACATCATAGAAATGCCATATGCTACAAAATGAAGAAAAAATAAATACCTCTATTCGTTATCTCCAAACCTAGATATTGAACGCACATACTCACCCCTCTTTTTTTTCCAAGAACAGCAAATAAGTAAATACTCCCTCTGAACTATAAAGATGTTCCTGTTTGACAATCCATATATCTTAGTGGTATATTTTCCTTTCCATCATTATCCTTAATGAATGTAAGAATTATGCATGTAGCAGATGACCACTATTCAAACATTTTAGTGGTGTAGTTTAGGTAGTGGTATAGTTTAGGAAGTTCACTTATTTTAACTACTCAAATTTAGAAATAAGACTTTCTTTTTGGAACAAACAAAAGTAGAAAACGAGAACATATTTATGTGACGGAGGGAGTACATAATATATTGTGTCTCAAGTAACGAATGTTCATCATACGAATCAACATACAACTATCCTTCTCAGCTAACACACACTCTTAGAAACCCACAAGAGCCCTCAAATCAGTCAGGATTTTAATACTGCATGTGGAAGGGAATAGACTGACAAGTGACAAACATAATTCATTGTAACAATGATGAGAAAACTTTGGCCAAGAATTCACTACTTGGCTCTAAAATTTTAGATATCCCATGCTAGGCACAAAACGATATTAGACATGTGAAATGCCATGCTATGGGCAATCAAATTTTTAGATTAGCATCCCTTTTAGTAGTAGAATGATCAAAAACATTTTCCTTATAAATTGATTTCCAATAACTGTACTATAGACAACATTGCCCCTCGTGTTATTTCATCAATGCAAACTGATTAAAATCACTTTCGTTGGATTTAAAAATTCCTTCACCAAACAAGAGTATATTATAATGGAAATCGCAATAGTCCCACCAGGAATCAAAATAATAGAGGGGAAAATCATAATCCAGAACTGGGAAATCAGCAATTGATCAAACTACTCCACATTTCAACTAAAGTTGCAGCAGACTTGAGAAGCCTCAATCAAATTTGCAGCAAACTACTCCAGATTTGAGTTACAGATTGAAAATTAAACTAGATTGAGATGCAGATCAAAAGAACAAGCGATTGGTTACATACCGGAATGATCAATGGGGCAGAACTCTCGCGCGCGGAGGGAACCTTTTTTGGATGAGAATATGAGACGATCTTCTCTTTTGAAATTTTACAAGCAGCTGCTTCGTCAGTTCGTTGGGTTAATCCCATATTTTAATTTGCTCCCTCCAATTTCTATATTTGTCAAAGTCACCCCATGGTTGTATATGTTTGACAACTTCAATTTTAATCTTTGATATTGAAATTGAAAGTCTCAAAATAAATCTCATCCTTTGAATTTCTTAATAAATTAAATTGGATGTTGAGCAGTAATTTATAAGATTCTAAAGGTTTGTATTGATACACCATTTAGAATAGTGTCAATAACAAATTTTACTATTATATTTAAATTGTTATAATTTCATAAAATTTTGGTTACACTATAATTAATTTAACCAAAAAATAAAATATTATATTTATTTTGAAACAAATGGAGTAATAAAATATACTCCCTCCGTCTCACGTGAATTGACACTTATTTCCTTTTTGGGACGTCTCACGTGAATGGACACTACCCAAAATGGAAACAAAAATTCAATATTCTACCCACTCATTCTCTCTCCTACTTCACTTTTACACTCACAACATTCTCTCTCCTAACTATTCCTCTCACTCATTCTCTCTCCTATTTAATTCTTCATACTCACAAACACCTCCTCCACCTATTTCTCTCTCCTACTTTTTCTTAATTTCCACACCCAAAAAGTTGGTGCTCATTCACATGGAACGGAGGGAATATCTCGTAAAAAAAATATGCTTCCAATTCCAAAACCTCTCTCCTTTCAAAAAAATAATTTCACTTTTATTCAGGTGGTCAACTCACTTGAATTTTGATTAAAATATTATGAAAATTTAATTTTTTTTTTTTTTGTAATTTTAAAAATTATTATTAATAAATTATAAATAAATAATAATTTTTAGATTTACGAATAATAATGAATAATTTGGTATGGGTCAAACACTCTTGCAAAAAGGTGCATACTTGACCTTGTTGTCGGTTGTCGACGTTTTATTGTTTTTGGCATGAGATTAATTATGAATTGTAAAGTTAAATTTTATTTAAAATTTTATTAAAGTGATAATGGCTAATGCATGTTGATTAGTATATGCAATTGCTTCATCAAGTCTTGCATATCTTTCTTTTCTTCCGACTGAAGAAATAAAAGCATTATTAGTTTATTACATACCAAATTCATTTTGTGTTAATCATCATAAAAGTAAGTGGATAAGATTTTTCGAGACAAAAAGAGTACATACTATAATTGATCGACATATATAAGTGTTAGAGATATTATCCCACATCAAGAATATAAAGACATGAGTTACTCCATTTAACACCAATTGATTTTAAAGTGAAAACTCAGACTTTAATGTAGTATCAGAGAGCAGATACATTACACGGGATATGATATATTCTCATATCCCGTATTGCTCTCTCCTTTAATAATAAATATAGCTCCTTTTATTTTCAAAATAAGTGTTACATTTTTAAATAATATGAGAAACCCCTTCACACACACACACAAATTAAAGGGATTGTAGATTTATTCAAAAATATTCTGGATTATTGCTTTGGAAAAACTGTGTTAGTTGTAATACAGAAAGAACAATTACATAATCATAAATTACAAATATAAACTGGAAATACATAAGAAAATTTAAGGTTGCTGTTGCACGAGCCCAATGCTAGTCACGGTCTCCTTAAGACATATTCGTCCCTCATCGAGTGTGCTTGAGTTTCAGTGGAACGCTTGTCTCCCAGGATAAAACGTGCGGACCGGAGGCACTTTGCACCTAAGTTTCCCGACAAACTGAATTGAGCTTGGACAGTATCACCTCTTGTATTCTAAGTATGCAAGGAGGCCAAAGGAAATGAAGAACAATATGCTGCAAAGAAAATGGAGAAGGATTGTTTTTTTTTTCAGTGTCTCGAAAACTATTGTGGAACTCTCCATTTTATAGCTGCAACAAGGCCAAAGAAACAAAACTGAAAAACAGCCATTTATCCGAAAATTAAACACAATTAATTTCAATTTCAGTTCATATTCAACTTAATTTCGAATTAAGTCTCATTGATGCAGCTGTTACACATTTGAAATCAAAAAGATATTATCTGCTAATTTATTTTGATTTACAAAATCAAAATAATAACAAAAGGTGGGGTACTGGGGTTGTCTGCTTAGGCAAATTCGGTGCTACATTCGTAGAAGCGAACCTCGCAAGCCAAATTGAAAATTTGATTTGCACCGCCTTGAGCGCGAGAGAACCTCTATGCTACATAAATTTGAACATTACTCTAGTGCCCAAATCTTTATATTAGCAACAAGTTCATTTTCTTTCCAATGTAGGATAACTTTATTTTCCCTTTCCAACTCACTTACTTTGAGCATTCATATCTCATCCATTCAACAACCATTTTGGACAAATAAATACTCCCTCCGTCCCATTAGAAATTACTCAGTTATTGTACTCGCGTGAATTAAGGAAAAAATAATGATATAAATGTTGTGAGTGTAAAAGTAAAATAGGAGAGAGAATGAGTGGAGAGAATAGTAAATTATAATGGTGTTGTGAGTATTAAAATAATGTAGGAGAGAGAATGAGTGGAGGAAATAGTAAAGATTATTTGCCATTTTAGAAAGTGTGTGATTTGTAGCGAGACACACAATGAGAAAAGTGTGAGATTTGTAGCGGGACGGAGGGAGTACTTGATTTCTTGTTCTCATGGAGTAGAATACAAACTCATAAATAATTTAGTAATTTGACAAAATTATCTTTTAGAAAATAACCCATAATTTTCTTCAAAACAGAATATTTTCCAACAAACTGATGTACATTTTAAATTACACGCGTCCCAAATTTATAATTTATCATCTATCATCATAGTGAATCAAAATGTGTACTTTTTATCTCATTACTATCATACTAAACATGCAACATATTATATCATATATTATGAGTAGATATTACTTTACCATAACCTATTTATTTGGATTGCTATATGGAGAATTGAAACATATTGAAGCCTAGCTACAATAACATCAATGGCTTTGCAACTCAAGTCTGAAACGAAATCATTTTCACCTGTTGACCATCTCTTATACATATTTGATAAACTAAGAAGGTGGTTTGGATTTTTCGACTCAGGTCGCGTTAATTATCAAGTTGCTCATGACAATACCCGTTTCACCAAACATGTAATTTGGATGGAAGAAGTACCTGAATCTGTTATCCCTCTTTTTCATGGAGATCTATTTTAGTAATTTCATCGGAATCATGTATAAGTATTGTAGTTACATGCTCGTTTTTATTTGAAAAGTATGTACGTAGTAGCGCTTAGATTAATGATGATGGGATGAGATCGGGTGAGTTTTGATCCGTACTAGCGGCTAAATTCAATGTTTAACCTCATATGTTTTTTTTTTTTTTTTGGCAATGCATCTCTTTCTTTTTCTTTCAATGTGGATAGAGAAATCTTGATGTAACATTGATTCTAGAGATCAATGAGATGGTTTTTAAGGTGAATTGCTGCTGAGTTTGTGACTATCAGTATTTTCACTTTCAATTTGATTATTCAATGTACAATTGTCAACTATCCAAAATAATTTAGCTAAGGCGGTACCAACTCATACGTCCATTTATATGAGAAAATAAGATAAATTTGTGTAAATCAAACTAGTATTTATAACAAAATATACATAAATTTTCAAGACAAAATTCAGTCAATGAACCTTGAATAACATACCCGCTTGTCTCTCAAGGTTAAGGGTTCAATATGTACCCGTAAATTATATCGTAAATTATATTTGAAATATTGACTTGAGAAAAAATAATTAATGAATGATGATATCGGAATTGCGGTTGGATAAGTCCTTTGTCTTTGGTCCAACGAAGCAGAATATTACAACAAAGGTGCTGCCCGAAAAAGATGAACATGAGGAAATGTTGAAATGTGGAGAGGAGTAAGTTATGATTTCTATATTATTTCCGTCTCATCTTTTACAATTGTCCAAAGCACATATTTATACTAATTTTAGAGTCCTAATTCTAATAGGAGATACAATCCTATATATACACAATTGATGCTGCAGGAATTGTGCTTATCAGTAATCCTCCACGTGGCAGGACTAATCACCTGGCTTCTTGACCTGAAATCAGAACCCACGACTAGCCGGATGTGTCTCCGGCGAAGACGCTCGGGCGTGAGAGTAAGATCACAGTTGTATAAAGCTCAAAATGTATTGAATATGGAATTCAGATAACAAAATGGCAGTTACCTTTCACCGTTTGGTAGTGATGAAGTATTTATAGACAAGAGTGATGTATTTTTGGGGAGGCGACATGTGCTCCGTGATTGTAGCGGCGGTTATTAGTAATGGGAACGTGTCTATAACGGTCCCCTGATTTGTAGGGATGTGGTTATGAGAATGGTTCAACCAAATACGCCTGCAAGTATCAAGTCGTCACTTGTTAATTTAGGTCGAGGTCGCCATTTGTGGAATGGTCGACCTGACTGTCGGGTAGAGCATGATTCGTGCCCGAATTGTAGTGTGGATCATGAGGTCGGACTAAGTTAGGTCGGGGCCTGGTAGGTCGAACCATGGGCTTAGTCGACTGATGTTTGAGATGGGCCTTGGGCCTTGTTCTGATTGGATCAGTCTCATTGAGGATATGGGTGTCCATGCTATCTGTGTTTGGGCTTTACTTGCTTAGCCCAACTTGACACTTTTGGTATGTTCAGTGGCCCCCAACTTTCGAGTGGACTTTGTCGACTTGGAAGTTAAGAAGATTTTTGATGAGAACTATTTTACTCGCAGGTTGATACTCGTTCTGAGGTATAGTCGACTTTTGATGACGGGGCACGATCCTGGACGTCGGCGATGGACGGTCAAAGATGAAGGAGCGCCGTTTTTGCCATAATGATTACAATTTTGACGTTTGAGAGTCCGCCTAGGAAACTGTTTCCGCCATTAATTAGGAAAATTAATTTTGAATTTCCCTTGCCCTTTCCAATTCAGGAAGATATAAATTCAAGAATCCTTCTCCATTTACAACTTTTACTGCTCCTGAACTCTGTGCGTGATTCCGGCGGTGATAAAGGAAGTTGATACCTGCTATAAATTGGTGCTTTCGTCCTCCATTGCTCCGTTCCTCCCTCAACTGCTAAAGGTATTTCCTTTATCCTTTAGAATTAGGGCTTTAACTTTTGTCATTTCTTTGATTTATCCATGGCTAGGACCTTTAGTTGCGAAGCCGGGGCTGGGTATGGTTATTGTAGTATCAATCGTAGAGTCTACAAACATTTAAACGGAGAGTGGAAAGAGATAACTGTAGAGGAGTGCTCTTTGATTTTGACCCGTTGGGGCTTGCAATTCATCGAACTAACTTTACCAGTGGGAGAGAACTTGGGTGCTTTAGAAACGGATGATCCAAGAGTCGTGTCATTTCATCTCTTTCATGAGCTTCTCGACCATTTAGCTGTGTTTTACGTCAAGGATGCCAATAAACCCTCTTTCATTAGAAATAGGATTGGGTTTTCGGGGGAATCTAGGTCGCCCCTTAGTGTGTCTGCTAGGACTCCTGAGACTTCATTTAGAACTGATTCCCCTGTTTCCCCCTCTTCTTGTACAGATATGGAGATTCAAGGTGAAGCTCATGCATCGACCTCATCAAGCCCACGTATTGTTGATGCCTTTGATAACACCGTAGTGCGGGCGGGAATGAAAAGGGCTACGTTCCTCCGAGGCCGGCTAGAGGGAAGCGGGAATTATCCATCTCGCTTAAGCATGATACATGATTTTTGTGATGTTGATAAGAAGGAGTTTAGCGTTGCTCGTATAGTAGGGGGATTTCTTTAACAAATTTGGGGACACCTACGAGGAGGAACCTACCAAGGTAGCTTTTACTACGGCCAATTCGAAGGCGGCTTGAGATTACCTCTTGACCTCTTTATAAATGAGTTCTTGGAGTGCACCGATGCCTTGCCACTTCGGCTAGGAGCCAACACCGTAGGGTGCTTGGTTTGCTTCATTATGGTTTGTAGGTTCTTAGGGTATGAGCCATGCATGAGGGTGTTTAAGGAGTTCTTTAGCATTAAGTTTGATAAGGATAGTGGTATAAGTACTCCTTCCAAGCCAAAGTCTCCCAAATTATTTGCCAATCTTCCTGGTAAGGCTAGTGGATGGAACTCTTGCGTGGTGGTGGTGGAGAGTAGAAGAGGATGGGAATTTCCATTGCCCAGTGCTGATACAACTGGAGTAGATGAGAACAACTATTGGGCCCCACATTGGCATAATTATTTACGTAAGAAGTTGATGGAGTTTACCAAGAAGGGGGCTATCAGTTGGGATGCTCTAGGAACCAACAAAAATAATTTTATCCGAGCTGGATTGATGGTTGGTGAAGGAGAGGTAGTGCCCATGGTTCCAGTAGTTAGATGTCGAGATATCCAGATTGGGTCACCCATGAGGGAGCTCGATTCAGATTTGAGAAAGAGTGCCACTTTTGTAAGAAGGCGCCAACTATTGTAAGGAGCGGGTAGAACATTTTGGGGGTAAGAACTCGACCATTCCTTGTACCTTGATCCCTCTTACCTTTGCTTAACTCGTTTATTTATGAACTTGATTCGTACATAGAACTTTTTGCTCGTATGTAGAATAATCAGTCCACACATATTTAATTCGTACATAGAACTTTTTATTCGTATGCAGAAATTTTATATGTCGACCTAACCCATGATCATTTCAACTTTGGTGTAGTTTTAACTCCCGAGCAAGAAGCAAGTATGGGCCGAACCATTGACATCGGGGAAGAGCAAGTGGAGTTGTGGAGCGACCAATGCTAGAGAACATAGGGAGAGAGAGGGTGTTCTCCGTCATGATATCTTGCAGACGGTGGATGTGGACCCTGTTAACTCTATACCGATGGAGGAGAACCCCGAGGAACTGGAGGGGGACCAAGTTGGAGATGTCGCCCGAGGAATGGAAGAGGTCGACGCTGAAGAAACCAATATATCCGACCAAGTTGTGGAGCCAGCTAAGGATGCTAGAAAAACCAGGGCTCGTGATCAATCCAAAACCAAATCCAAAACCAAAAGAGTTTCCAAGGCCAAGTCGCCCGTGATCGAGTTAGATGATGAGGGGGGTGATGAAGATGATACGGCCTCTAAGCAAGAAGATTAAGATTGGGAAAACCAAGGTGAGCTCGACAATTGATCAGGTCGACGCTAATGAGCCGATAGAGAATGAAGTTAGGAGTCCCCAGCCTTCTCCCGTCCAGGTTTCTTATGCCGAGCTGATCCAGTCTCGTGTTGACGAGCTAAGTGATGTGGCTCCTTTGACCAGGATCAACTGCTTGGCCGGGGAGTACCCGGAGCCGGAGTATGGACGGGCCGTGGTCGGAAGGGTGCGACCGGGATTTGATCGTGGAGTTCACCAAGAAACCTCTAACTCCAGAAGCCTGCAGAGCTAGGGTTGGGCTAGCTTCCTCCGAGGTAACTCTTTGGCAATTTCTTGTGTTGTTAACTTTATTTTGCTCGTTTGTTCCATGTCTCCATTTGTGTCTGTCAGATCCAACCCCTTCCTCCCACTCTTCCTTTCGGTCCCTTGCCATGATTGACCCGGCTACTACTTGCGGGAAGGCTGGCGAGGAAGCGAGGAGAAGCTAGCCAAGTCCATGCCGACTAAGAAGAATGCGAGTTGAAGAAGGCTGGAGGAGGAGAACGCCAAGGTGGGGAAAGCTGAAAGAAGCCAACGCTACGTTGAAGGAGGAGCTCAAAAACTTGAAGGAAGAGCACTCAGACTTAGACAACTCGTATGAAGCTTTGAAGCTTGTCAAAGACAACGAAATAAAGGCCAAAGAAGAAGCCTGGGGCCAGTTGGGAGAAGCTACCAAGGAACTCGCCGCCCTCAAGGAGGAAAAGAAGAAGCTAGCTGCTGATCTGGCATTGGCGACTCAACAGAGTTGGAGGAGGTGCCCGTCACTTTGGCCAAGAAACAAGAAGAGTTGGATGCCGCTCGAGCTCAATGGGGGTGGACCTAGGCTAGCTGTGAGGGCTGCAAAGGAGGATGCTGTTAAGGCTTATAAAGATAGTGATGAGCTGCACGCCCATATTACCAAAGAAGCTAGGGGGTTCTTCCATGTGGGTCGGGCTCATATGGCTCGACGTATAATAGTAGATCCCTCTGTCAATATATCAATCGAACAGCTAGCTCAATGGGCTTCTGAGGATCCCTATAACACGGCAGCTCGCCAAGGCCACTCTTTGGTGCCATACAATGATAATGACCTGGAGCTTATAATCAAAGATGATGAAGAAGCAGAGGCAGCACCTTGGGACCCTCCTGCTATCGAAAAGGTTAACTTTAACACCATCTGGCTGAACTCGAGGAGCCTGATTCACCGGCCTTTGATGGTGATACTCCAAGGCCTGGGTTTTCTGAGTCGGGTAAACCAATTGGCCCCCAGCAGGAGGAAACTGTAGACGAGCAAGCGGCTACCAGTGGTCAAGTTGAAGGTAATCCCACATATTGAACTTTGAAATTGATGGCTATGTAATGAACAAGTCCCAAACATTTCTTGTTTTTTGTGGTTTTATGAATACTTAGATGCCTGGGCCCTATTTTTTGGGAGGCATAGCACTTTTGTAGTTTTAATTAAATAAGTCTTGGCCCACTTTGGGAGACTTAATTATGTTTAATCGTAACTGACTTCTCTTTTCTGCATGTTATATGCTTTGGATGTAAGTGTCGAGTTAGATTTAGTAGGGCAACGACTTATCTTAAGCTGACCAAGGGTCGAGTTACTTAGAGCGAAGTCGATTAGGAATCGGACTTATTAAAATAGTAGAGCTGATTAAGAATCGAGCTAATTAGAACAAACTGACTAAGAGTCGAGTTTGTTAGAACGAAGTCGACTAAGAGTCGGACTTGTTAAATGAACTAAGCTGATTAAGAATCGAGCTAATTAGAACAAACTGACTAAGAGTCGAGTTTGTTGGAACGAAGTCGACTAAGAGTCGGACTTGTTAAATGAACAAAGCTGATTAAGAATCGAGCTAATTAGAACAAACTGACTAAGAGTCGAGTTTGTTGGAACGAAGTCGACTAAGAGTCGGACTTGTTAAATGAACAAAGCTGATTAAGAATCGAGCTAATTAGAACAAACTGACTAAGAGTCTAGTTTGTTGGAACGAAGTCGACTAAGAGTCGGACTTGTTAAATGAACTAAGGCGATTAAGAATCGAGCTAATTAGAACAAACTGACTAAGAGTCGAGTTTGTTGGAACGAAGTCGACTAAGAGTCGGACTTGTTAAATGAACAAAGCTGATTAAGAATCGAGCTAATTAGAACAAACTGACTAAGAGTCGAGTTTGTTGGAACGAAGTCGACTAAGAGTCGGACTTGTTAAATGAACAAAGTTGATTAAGAATCGAGCTAATTAGAACAAACTGACTAAGAGTCGAGTTTGTTAGAACGAAGTCGACTAAGAGTCGGACTTGTCAAATGAACAAAGCTGATTAAGAATCGAGCTTGTTAAATCGAAGCTGACTAAGAGTCGAGCTCATTGGGATTGGTGTAACACTATGTTTGATCGAATAAACTGCGCTTTTTATTGAAGTAGGAAACATGCTTACATCAACTTGAAACTAGAACTAACACAAGCTTGAACTTTGAAACTGAAAACTAGAAGTAGTATTTGATGAGGTGAGTAGCATGCCAAGGATGTTTCAACTCGTCACCTCCGGGATGAGCTATCATGTAGGTTCCTTCCTTGACGACTCGAGTGACTACATAGGGACCTTCCCAGTTAGGAGATAGCTTGTTCTGCTGGGTCCTTTTACCCGTTGCTTCGATCTTTCTCAATACATAATCTCCAACTTGGAACGACCTTGCCTTGACCTTCTTGTCGTGGTAGCTCTTAGTTATTTGCTTGTAGTTGACCATCTCGGAGGTAAGGCGTTTCTCGCTTCTCGTCGACTAGATCCAGGTCGATCAATCTGTTGGTATCATTTTGCTCTTGATTGAAGAAAGTCACTCTAGCAGTGGGGAATCTGAGCTCAGCAGGTGCCATGGCTTCTGACCCATATGTGAGAGCAAAAGGGGTTTCCCCCGTAGGCCCCCGAGTGGTTGTACGGACTGCCCAAAGAGCAAGGGGGAGTTCGTCCAACCAATTGTTACGTTGACCTACGAGTCCTGTCTTGAGCGAAGATAGAACAAGTTTATTTCTTTGCCTCGGCTTGGCCATTTCCTTGAGGATAGGCGACGTAAGATTTCCAATGTTTGATTCCAACTCGATTCATCTACGCCGAAGGTCTGGGAGAACTGTAAACCATTGTCGGACACTATAGCTCGAGGAAAACCAAACCGACACCAAATGAAGTCATGAATGAAGTTGATGGCATTCTCCTCCGTTATGCGAGCTAATGGCTTTGCCTCAACCCATTTGGTGAAGTAATCAATGGCGACAATTACATACTTGCAATTTCCTCGGGCGGGAGGGAAGGGCCCAATCAGGTCGACGCCCCACATGTCGAATGGCCAAGCTGTAATTACTGGAGTTTGTTCGGTTGTTGGCACATGAGGTAGGTTGGCAAACCTTTGGCATTGATCGCATTGCTGAACAAAGTTGTGTGTGTCAGCTCTCATGTGCGGCCAGTAGTATCCCAAAGTGATCAACTTGTCAGCAAGAGTCCTGGCCCCCGGGTGTCAACCACAAATCCCACTGTGTACTTCATGTATCAATAGGGCGACCTCTTGAGGATGGATGCACTTTAGCAATGGTCGAGTATAGGATCTTCTGAATAGGTCACCTCCTTGAATGACATACCTCGGAGCTTTCTTTTTGATAGCTCGAGCCTTCTTCTCGTCGTCTGGAAGCTCCCCACTTTCTAAGTACGCCTTCATTTCCTCGATCCAACACTTCTCCTGAGTCCAATTTCTTGAGGGATCATCTATGCATTGAATTTTTACTCTTTCATAGGCTGGACTTTCGAGGAAGGAGATAGGTTCATCATGTGGTTCATCTGAAGTAGCTAATTTTGAGAGGAGGTCGGCTAGCTTGTTGTCCTCCCTTCCAATCCTTTGGATCTCCCAGAATTCCAAATCCTTTATCAGTTCCTTCACCAGGTCGCAGTATTTGATCAGCGTGGCACTAAGCACCTCGTACTCGCCTCTGACCTGGTTGACTATCAGTTGGGAATCACAGTAGGCCATGATCTTAGTAGCTCCAAAACACTTGGCGTACTCAATAGCTGCAATTAAAGCCTCATATTCGGCTTGGTTGTTGGAAGCATCAAACTTGAACCTTAATGACTCCTCGTACACTGTCCCAGATTCTGGTTCAATTAGCACTATCCCAGCTCCACTGCTATTCTTGGTCGCTGATCCGTCTGAATAGACCTTCCAACAATCGTCGGGTAGACTGATGGTGACACAGGACTACGACTCCTTCCCTTTAGCCTTTTCTTTTGGAGCTCGCTGCTCGTCGTCTTCCTTGGTGAACGTAAGCTCGACCAAGAAGTCAGCTAGAGCTTGAGCCTTCAACGCCTTTCGAGGTCGATACTCAATGTCAAATTCAGTAAGAGCAATTGACCAATTGAGAAGTCGACCTGAACTCTCCGGCTTGTGAAGAATTTTTCTAAGGGGGGCATTTATAAGAACCACAATTGGATGAGCCAGAAAATAAGCTCGCAACTTCCTTGAAGCCACGACTAGGGCATAGGCGACCTTCTCAGCATTGTAGTATCTGCTCTCCACATCTGATAGGGCCTTGCGATGTAGTATGCGGCTTTTGAAACCCCTCATCTTCTCTAACCAAAACCGCCGCCACCGATTTATCTCCCACGGATAAATACACAAACAAAGTTTCACCAGGTGGTCGGGCTACTCTTCAGAGAGGTGGAGTAGCGAGGTAATCCTTCAAATTTGTTGGAACGACGAATGACATTCGGTCGTCCATTCAAAACTTTTCGTCCCCCTCAATGCTTTGAAGAAGGGGAGAGACCTCTCTGTGACTTTGATATGAAACGACCAAGAGCCGCTACCCTTCCGTTAAGTCGTTGCATCTCTTTGACACCGGTGGGAGCCTTCATGTCGACTAAAGCCTTGATTTTTCTCGGATTAGCTTCTATACCCCGTTGAGATACCATGAACCCAAGGAACTTTCCAACGGCTACACCAAATACACACTTGCTAGGGTTGAGCTTCATGTCGTTTGCTCTTAAATTGGCGAACGTTTCCTTTAGGTCGACCACGTGACGTCCAGTCTTTGTTTTGATGACCATATCGTCGACGTAGGCCTCCATGTTTCGGCCAATTTGAGAAGCAAAGACTTTGTTCACCATCCTTTGATAAGTTGCCCCTGCATTCTTCAATCCAAATGGCATCATGTTGTAGCAGTAGATGCCTCCAGCTGCTTGAAATGCCGTCTTGATTATGTCATCCTCATGCATCTTAATCTGGTGGTAACCTGAGTAAGCGTCGAGGAAGCTGAGGGTTGAGTGACCAGCAATGGAATCGACTAGCTTGTCGATTCTAGGAAGGGGATAGCTGTCCTTGGGGCAAGCAAGATTGAGAGTGGTGAAGTCGACACACATCCGCCATTTGCCGTTTGATTTCTTCACCATGACCACGTTGGCCAACCACGTTGTATGAGTGGCCTCTTTGATTATCCCTGCATTCAAAAGTTTTTGTACCTCAGTTTTATGGCCTCTTCCTTGTCGCGAGCAAAGCTTCTCAATTTTTGGGGTCTAGGCTTTATGGTCGGGTTGACTTCCAGTCTGTGAACAGCGACCTCCTCCTTGATTCCCCTCATGTCTTCTACCCTCAATGCAATGACATCATTACTTTCCTTGAGTAGCTCGATGATTTCTGCTTGCTCCTCAACTGATAGCCGCTTCCCAATCGAATTTTTGGTCGGGGTAAGAAAGGTTGGTGATTACTGACTCTAGCTCATCCACAGCTTCTAGCTCTGGTCCATCCCTGAATTGTAGAGTCTCAATGATTATCTCCTTAACCCTTTGTCTCTCCTCGGCCCTCAGATGTGGAGCTTCTTATGCTATCATATCATCTAACTTGTCTCGCAACCTCGGCGGTGGTGGTGGTGGCCCCCGAGTTATTGTCGAGCTGGAGGCATAGGTTGCCTATGATGACTTGGTCGACCATAACTACATCTGAATCGACCTCAGTGGTGTTAGAGTGACGTGTCGACTCAAGCATGACTTCGTCATTTGAGCGATAGGTCGACTCTTCCACGTCGGTGATTGTTGACAGTCTGGTAGTTTTGGTGACTGATTGAGACAACTTTAAATAACCATCTGCAGTCTCGATTTCCAATTCCCTTTTCTTTCTTTCTCTGAGAACATGATCGAGGTAGGCTCGAGCTGTGCCTTGTACACACCCTACTCCAGCGGGTGTAGGGAACTTGACTCGCTGATGAGGGATCGATGCCACCATTCCAAGAGCGACCTGACCTGGGATACCAAGTATAGCGGCATAGTCACTATTTACATCAATTACTATAAATTGTACCTTTGATACGATCCTGAGGGGGTGTTGGCCTAGGTCGACATCGAGCTCTATCTTGCCTTTTGCATCAACTCGATGATTGGTGAAGCCCTCCAACCTACCATCATATCTCTCCAACTGCTCATCATTAAGACCCATTTCTTTAAAAGTTTTGTAGAACAAAATATCCTTGCGAGCCCCAGGTGTCGACTAAGAGTACGCTCGTCGTACATCCGTCTATGAGACCTAGGATGACGAGAACTTGCTCTCTAGCTGCCATGTTAGTAGCCAATTCGTGGGGGAAGAAGCTGATTGCTTCATCTCTGACTTCTCTTCTTGGAGGCACATGGGGAGCCTTATTGAGTTGGAAGATTTTGTGCTTGATGGCCGTGTTGCTTGCTTGCTCTGTAATGACCCCCAGGTTCAATCTAGGCTGCCTCGGCCCTTGCTTTGTCCACTGGCCGTTCGCCTCCACCGGCTTGAGGCCTTTTCACATAAGCGTCGAGCCTCCCCTCGTCGACCATTCTTTGTATAATGCGCTTCAAACCCAAACAATCCTCTGTGAGATGACCAGTGTCTTTGTGGTAGTCACAGTATTTGCTGTTGTCCCTCCTAAACTTGTTGCCTGGATTCATTGGGACTGGAGGAGCCAGCTCGACGGCATTCATAATTTCTGTTCGACTCACCGTAAGGAGTGAAAGCCTCGGGCACTTTCTCTGTTGCCCTAGTCCTGTTCTTTCCATTTTTATTATTTCCTCCGTTCTTGTTGGAGTCCTTTTTATCATCAGCGACCTCCACCTTGGGGCTTTTACCATTCTGTTTCTCTTTCCTTTCCTCAGCAAGAGCGACATTATACACCTTCTCAAACAACTCCTGTCGAGTTGTTCTTGTCTGGCTGTGAGTTCATAATCCATGTCCGCCGAGGAAATACCGTTTCGGAAGCAATTAATGACTTCCCTATCGGTGAGGTCTTCCTCTATCTTATCAACCATTTCCTTAAACTTGGTGAAGTAGCTCATGGAGCTTTCATTCTTCGCCTTTGCACCAAGTTATTCAGATCGGTGACAGTCATCTTCCGAGCTCCTGCGATCGAGAATCGATCCAAGAACTTTGTCTGAAGCATGTCCAAGTATTGATGCTACCGCGGCCGGACCGTTGAACCAAGTTAAGGTTGCCCCAAAGGTGAGTGTGCTTAGGAGGGCTTTGCACATATTGTCGTCCTCATTGGCGACAAAACACATGGTGGCCTCCGGATGTGCTATATGACTCCTTGCATTGGTCGACCCAGAATACTTCTCCGAAGTGGCAACTTTGAAAGTAGGAGGAGGTCGACTATCTCGATTTCTTTGGATAAAGGTCGAAGAGCAAAGTCAATTCGTTCGACCTTTCCAGTCTCCTTTTTCTTCTCCTCCTCCCATTGTTCGAACTTCTTTTTCATCAATAGCCATTCCCTAGCATCGGGTCTTTCATCTCCTGGGAGGGGGCGCAAAGATTTGACTTCCGGCCTTCACTTCTAGGGAGTCACTGCCTACTCCTTCGTCCCTGTGGGAATTGGTCCTCTACGATCTTGGGAGATCTATGCACATTACTTCTTTGAGGCGACCTGCGCCTCTCAGCACCAGATGGCGACCTGCGCCTGTTATCTCCATGTGGCGACCTGCGCCTTTCCCCTCCTACAGGCGACCTGCGCCCATTCCTGTCTCTATGAGATCCTGACCTCTGCGTCCTAGTCGGCGAAACACATGTCTGTTTCTATTGGTTACATTAGTGAGTCCTCAAATCAGATTGAGCCTCCTGCTCCCTGTTTCTGTTGAGGCTAGCCCTTAAATCGTTACTGGGCACGTGAACAATAGTGGGAGCTCGACGAACTATCCTGTTTTCACCATTCTGCCCCACACCTTCATTTGGCCTCAAACTCCTGGCTTGTTGCCCATTAGAAACCTGAGTAGGGGCCACTCTCTCAGAGCGTATGTCAGCATGTTCTGCCTCCTCCATGGCTATCAAGTCGGCCAGAATCTGGGCTCGCTCCAACATCATCTCCTTCTTGCTCATGGGGTTGGTGGAGGGACCTGCCCTGTTTCCAACATTAACCTGAGCAGTTGGACGTTTTGGAGGGGGTGGAACTCCTTGCCCATCCATATGCCTTTTCCCTCTCCTTGTGTCAGGCAATCCTCTGCCATCAACAACACTGGTAGAGCGGGTGGCCCTACCATGGGGACGATTCGGTGGGGGAGGAGGCAAGTTAAGGTTCTCAACGTTTGCATTCGTGTTGTTGTTGTTTTCCTCTTCATGCCCAAGTGAAGCCTCAGATACGTGTCCGTCTGAAGTCACCATTGTTGCAGGTTGATAGAGTTTTCGAGGTCAAGTTTAAAGCACGATTCCCGGCAATGGAACCAAACTGATGCTGCAGGAATTGTGCTTATCAGTAATCCTCCACGTGGCAGGACTAATCACCTGGCTTCTTGACCTGAAATCAGAACCCACGACTAGCCGGATGTGTCTCCGGCGAAGACGCTCGGGCGTGAGAGTAAGATCACAGTTGTATAAAGCTCAAAATGTATTGAATATGGAATTCAGATAACAAAATGGCAGTTACCTTTCACCGTTTGGTAGTGATGAAGTATTTATAGACAAGAGTGATGTATTTTTGGGGAGGCGACATGTGCTCCGTGATTGTAGCGGCGGTTATTAGTAATGGGAACGTGTCTATAACGGTCCCCTGATTTGTAGGGATGTGGTTATGAGAATGGTTCAACCAAATACGCCTGCAAGTATCAAGTCGTCACTTGTTAATTTAGGTCGAGGTCGCCATTTGTGGAATGGTCGACTGTTGTCAGTAGAGCATGATTCGTGCCCGAATTGTAGTGTGGATCATGAGGTCGGACTAAGTTAGGTCGGGGCCTGGTAGGTCGAACCATGGGCTTAGTCGACTGATGTTTGAGATGGGCCTTGGGCCTTGTTCTGATTGGATCAGTCTCATTGAGGATATGGGTGTCCATGCTATCTGTGTTTGGGCTTTACTTGCTTAGCCCAACTTGACACTTTTGGTATGTTCAACAATAATCCTTCTTTGACTAGGATTCTATTCTAGCTACATATTCTACTTTCCTACTTAATTAAGGAGTCTTCCTAAAATACAAAACTAACATAAGGAAACAAGTATTTCCTTGCAAACTCGGTTAGTTCCATCGGTCTAGATCCGTTTCACTCGGTCCGATCCATCTCGCTCCACCATATTCTCCAACTCCCCCCTCAAGTTGGAGTATCTACAACGTAGATACCTAACTTGCCAAATAAAAATTAAAACGTTTAAAAAAATTCCCACTCAATCATCATTTTTATAGTGAACGACACTCGATCATCGTTTTTATAGTGAACGACACTCGATCATCGTTTTATAGTGGACGACACTCAATTATTGTTTTTATAGTAATTTTTTTTTCTTTCTTAACGCCGCCACCATCGAGTTCTTCATTCTCCGCCTCCAGCTTTGGCACCACCACCATTGTTGTTGGTTTCTGTTCTTCTGGTCGTGCTCCATCGTGTTTGTCTCGCACAATCCGTGCCACGAAGGAGCAAATCTGATTGTCATGAACGGGTCCCTCCTCAACGCGTTTGTCGTGCACATCCGGTGCCGCGAAGAGGCTTCCATGGGCTCCTCCCGTCATTTCTTCGTCTCCGTCATGTTGCCGATTCATGGCAGCGACGAAAATTCTTCGCGGAAGCATATCGGTCATCAGGCCCCCATCTCGGAGGCTCTGATACCATGTTGAAATGTGGAGAGGAGTAAGTTATGATTTCTATATTATTTTCGTCTCATCTTTTACAATTGTCCAAAGCACATGTTTATACTAATTTTAGAGTCCTAATTCTAATAGGAGATACAATCGTATATATACACAATAATTATTCTTTGACTAGGATTCTATCTAGCTACATATTATACTTTCCTACTTAATTAAGGAGTCTTCCTAAAATACAAAGCTAACATAAGGAAACAAGTATTTCCTTGCAAACTCGGTCAGCTCCATCGGTCTAGATTCGTTTCACTCGGTCCGATCCATCTCGCTCCACTATATTCTCCAACTGGAAACTAGTCGGATTGGTCTCTAGCTAAGACTTCACATGAGAAAAAGTATATGCTCTTCACAATGAAATCTAATTGACTAGAATTTCAAGGTGATAAAGTTTCGAACCTGAGAATGAGGATGATGTCCTCTGTTTATAGAAATGCTTTGTATAAATAACTCACATCTTGGTCTTCAACCCCCTCAGTCACTATGAACGCCCTCGATCAGTGCAATGGGATGTGTCTATTTATCTATCTCTTGACTCAAAATGGGAGGAGCAGGTTGAGAATGTGCAAATCATACGAAAACGACAGAGTTGACACACAAAAGTAGCAAATTGAATCCGTCTTCGCTCACGAAAATCCTTATAATCAGGGAGTAGTGGGCGGTTGTGGTCGCCCCTATATAGCCGAAGACGTGGGTCACAACAATTTTTTTCCAAATTATCTTAACAAGGTCGAGAATATTCCTGCTTAACCGTGTAATATAAAGTGTGACAAGCAGTTAAACCCTAACCCATAAAATGATAAGCATAAACTAAGTAGCCAAGCATGTGCAATCACTCGCTCTCTTGTGTATTCAAATATCGACCATGCACATTAAAAGAAAATTTAAAAATATTTTACACATTTTACTCAGTTTATACATCTACTCCCTTTAATACAATCTTAATTTTGTTAGAGTGTGGAATTGTAATTGACACGAATCCTGATGGGCAAGCGTAGTTTTTTAGATCGATTTAGGGTCCTTACAATTCTGTAAAGAATCAGATAACCTCTCAAACAGGTGAGGCGCCCGCCTCACCAAAATCCAGGCGCACACCTCAACCTGCCAACGCCAATGCTGAAGTTTCTGTGTCTCAGGCGGCCGCCACTCCAAGCTCCATGCGCCCGCCTCACCTAGTTCACGCCAAGACTGATGCTTCTGTAGCCCAGGCGCATGCCTCGCCATTGCCCAGGTGCCCACCTCGTGCAAAGAACCAACAGACAGATTCCTACAACTGATGCTCTTCCACTTCTGTTCATAGCTCAGATCAATGTATTGTTTAATATCTCTTAGAATTATAAAAGGCATAGTTTCTTGTATATAAACCTCAGTTGTATATTGAAAAAGATATCTTTCACCAAATCTTTATATGGTATCAGAGCCTTCTGATCATCTTTCTTCCTCTTGCAAAGCTGCATATCACCACTTCCAAAAGCTTCCGCCGCCACCAAACCCCAACTCGCTCTCGGCTAAACCCCACCAGCCGTCTCTCTCATCTCCTCCTCCGTAAACCCTAAACCTAATCTATCCTTTCCGCCGCACCGGCAACATTCGTCACTTCATTCTCAAAACCTTACTATTCTACCATGGCTGCACATGACTATACAACCCAAACCCTAGTGTCGTCGGCCACCCACAACCCTACTTCAGGCTACCTCAATGGTAAGTGCCAATATTGCAATCGCAAGGGACATGTTACGTCCCAATGCAATCGATTCAAGAAGGATTATCCCACCGTTACTTTTCCCTCCATCCCACCATCTATACAACCCAACCCAATCGACATTCTGCCACCAACAATCACTAGGCAAAACTGAAATTGTCTATGGCTAAGAACTTATGAGACGAAACTCACAAGGTGAGATGAAACTCACGGGTGTTGTCCTTAGTGTTAATGACACTAACGACGACACTTTCACCAATTCTAGAAAAGCACAAATCAATAGAAATAAATATAATTTGCAGCGGAAATATAAAAGCAATACACAAGAATATAATTTTTATCAAGTTATATAAATATATAACTTGATGGGTGCCTAAAAGGCAAGACCTTTCTATTAATAATATGAATTCAATACAAGGTCGAGGTTGTTCCTTAATGATAAACGAACCCTGATATAAGGAACAACATACACGAATTCTCTCAGTAAATAAACACTCAAAAACCTCACAAAAATATAAAAATCTATATGAAATATTCGAGTGTTGGACAAAGTGTTGCCGACACCGAATGGCAACACTTGAGAGCAAATTCTACTTTTCTTGTGCGGATTTGCGTTTTACGAATTGGATGATCTTCAATGAAGATCCATCTGCACTATTTATAGGCCACAAAGTCTTGGAGCCTACTCAAATGATCGCCAACAGCTTTGGAGTTTGTTTCCTCCATTTATGCCACTCGCCTCTTTTGTAGGAGACCTAGTCTTCTCTTGCTTCTCTTGCTTGTACCTCTTAGCTTTGGTTGTCTTGTACTCGACTTGTTCTCCCCGTAATAGATGAATAAAATATCTCTGGCTTGGTCATCAATTAAACAAATAAACACATGTTTATTTGTTAATTTCTTCTCCTCTTCGTGATTAACGCACGGGCATTTCGTTGGTGATTTTAAGCTCATTTTAAGGTGACTAACTACCGTTATATAAACATTAATTTACCCATTAATATTTGTGAAAAATACAAGAACTAACTCGGTGTCGCCAATTCCAAATGGCAACACTTTTGGCAACACCAAAGGCAACACCGGTTTGCAACACTTGGGATGACATTCATGACAACACATGATCTAACATTAACAATCTCCCCCATAGTTACCGATTTCTTCACAAAATACCAATGTGATGATCTTTTCAAAAACAGTTAGTCAAACTTAACTAAAACCACAAAAAATGCCACGAGATTTTGATAGAGGCAACATCAACCTTCGACAATGTTTTGAAATATTTTTCAATCCAAAACATCAACCATTAAGCAAATGAAGTATCAAAATCTTTACAAAAATCTCCCCTTAATACGAAATTTAATAATTAAATAAACTAACTATTAAATTCTAAACAACCAACCAACCATTTAACAAAAACCATCCATCATCTTTTGAAGAAAATTCCAATGAAACAAAGAAAAAAAAAAACGAAATAAAATTTGTTTAAGCATTACAAACCAAAATAAAACAAATAAAATTGTTTTTGTTTCCAACCACCAAAAACACATACCATTCGAACCAACCACCATTAAACCGCATTTCCGGCTCCTTCACCTCCCTCGGGTGACCCACTAGGCCCAAAGACCATTCCCACCTCCATCATCATCATCACGCCTTGGTGGCTTATCTCCCCTATTTTGGAAGAAATTAAATTCACCATTTTCATCATGTCGGTGCGCATATCCAACCATCCCCGAATTACCGAGTCAATGTGCTTCACTTGACCATTGAAAAATTAAGAATCATCGCAAAGATCAACCATAACGGGAGCAAGTGTTGCGGAAGTGTTGCCAGTTTGGGGCGACACTTGGGCGACACCGGTAGCGGGGCGATAACAGGGAGGAGCATTTGTAACCAAAACCCAAGGTAAATCCCCGTGCCTATCACCTTCAAGAAAGTGCTTGGTAATTCGATAATACATGTGTCTTTCCGAAAGATTATCACCATTCCAAGGCTTAAGGTTTTGGTACATTAGGACTTGGAAAATAAGGGAAGGAAAAATGAAGGAGGAGGTCTTTTTCTTTTTGGCCCATGCAAAGAAGGTGAGCGAATACAAGTCTCCCAAAATTTACTCTTTGTTTCTTTCCTAATTTATACAACAAATTAGCTTGCTCAAAGGTTACGGTGTTTTCATTTGCCGTGGGAAGCCAATTTGTTATACATAACTTGTGTAGCACGCTAAACAAAGAAGTGAGATAGGTAAACTTAAAATGATCAGACCAAATGGTAATTCTCCCTCCAGTTAAAAAGGTGGCTAAGGAATTAGGATCATATTCCAAGCTCTCATCTTCGACATTAGGGAGGCCGAAGGCTCTATTGATAATCAAAGGATTAAAATCAAAGATAATGCCCCTAACAAAGATCTTTCCATAATGAGGGGTATTCCTATCATCAATATTATCCCTAAGATGAGCATAGAAATTCCTAACCACACTTTCAATATACGATGACACTCTAGTCACCGTAGGCAAAAACATCCTATCCTCCAAAAACTGATACACACCTAACTCCTTGAATTGAGTCACATAAATATTCTTTTCATTCAGAATTTTCTTCTCAGAATCTTCAACAAAATTATGAAGACTCGCATCACTATAAAATTCTTCCGAAAGAAATAGACGTTCATAAAATCCAAAAGACTCATAATCTGATTTTTCATCTTGAGAGGGATTAGGAGAGTGTACCTCGTGCCATGAAATAGGAGAATAGGAAGGAGAACTCGACCGTGCTTTGGTCTTGGCGGCGGAGTGTTGCTTCGGGTGTTGCCGTTGCATCGGCAACACTTGGGCGACACCACCGTAAATTTTCTGTTTCTTCTTCAACTTGACCGAGCTTCAAAGAAGAGTTTCTTCATCTTCCATCCAGCTTCTTCATCCTCATCGAAGATGATGAGGGCTCCTTTGTCTCTTTAAAAGGTGGTCCGAACCTTCCTCGGACGAAATGTTGAGAGACGAGCTTGAAGAATCCTCCACATTCACCGGATCATCACCGTATTAGATGGTATCTTCGACCTGAACAGAGTTTTGATCCTCTCCGATTGTCTACGCACTCCACCCCTAAAAGAGCTCGAGGCATCAACCGCCTTTCGCTTCTTGGTCTTCTTCTGAGGGGCGAAGGTGAGCTCTGTGGATGGTGTAGCTTCAGGAAGGTTGATGGGAATTGGAATTTGAGAAGGATCATATACAACAATTTCCAAGGATGGTGAGGTTGTGGGTGTGGCCGAGAATGTCGCTGGTGAGATTTCCATGGGAACTGCGACATTTGAGGCGACACTAGAGGGAGCTAGAGGCGAAATCTCCATGGGTGATGAAATTTGGGGAGAATTTTTAGGGCTTGCCATGGAAGATTGAAGAAGGATGACGAAGACGAAGGGAACAGGGGAAGGGTTTTGTTCAACGCCTAGAGAGAGAGAGAACACTGAGAGAGAGAGAGAGAGAGGGTTTTAGGAGTGGGTTTTAATGAGTGAATAGTGGTAGGATTTAATTGATTTGACAATGTCAAATTAATTAAATCTCCACTTATCTCTCAAAAATCCCAACAAACTCAAGCTGATATCCGACATTTTTTTTTTTTTTTAATTTTTTTTTTTTTTTTAATTTTTATAATTTTTATAATTTTTAATAATAACTAAACATAATTTTAGTAATATCCATAAAATTTTGTTTTTCAAAATTCAAAGAGATGAATTTTAAAAAATAGATATTACAAAATTACACTTAGATTGACAAAAATAAAAATTTTTGCTAAAAACCTTTTAAATTTCACAAACTCTAAATATAAGCAAATAGACTTTTGGAAATTTAAAATTTAATTAACAAAAACAAAAACAAGAAAATAAAAAATTAATGTAGCATCTACTAATGTGTTACTAGCAATGTTGCGTGACACACAAGGCAACATTTTTAAACAAAATCCCCTTGATATTTTTCAACATATATAACTTATCATTCCTTAGGCAATTTATAAGCACACTTTACACTTTCTTTATTTACAAGGAAGCATCGTAGTAGCGAGCTCCGTGTCCCGAGTTTTTTATTAAAGTGTAAAGCTACAATTAGTAAGTTTTATACCTTTCAAGTAGGGTACACTGTAGTAGCGAGCTCCATGCCCCTAATACTTAGTATAAAACACTACATTATATTCCCTTTGGGAATTTCCACAAGCTTTGCCTTTTTCAATATCAACAACAATGTGAGTGACTTTGTCACTTTTTAGCACAAAGGGGTATTTTATAAAAAAAATGTTAACCTTAAGAATGTACACATACTAG
Source organism: Adenophora triphylla var. japonica (assembly GCA_022495995.1). Taxonomy (NCBI): domain Eukaryota; kingdom Viridiplantae; phylum Streptophyta; class Magnoliopsida; order Asterales; family Campanulaceae; genus Adenophora; species Adenophora triphylla. Next base: position 51,874 of record JAFEMH010000360.1, read on the forward strand.
AACAGAAAGGTCAGTAAATGCCCCTCATTTGGGATTAAACAACTATATAATTTTTTTTTTTTTTTAATTTTAAAGATAATGTACAACTCATACAAAGTGTTGCTGACAGTGTTGGTAACACTGACGGCAACACTAACAGATTTATAGAAAACATAGACCAAGAGATTTTTTCAAACTTCAAAATCTCTCATGGTCCAAGGCTTTGGTCAAAATATCAGCAAGTTGATGTTTTGTATCAATATGCTCTATTTGGATCAATTCCTTTTCTACTAAATCTCTTAAAAAATGATGACGGATATCAATGTGCTTAGTGCGTGAGTGTTGTACAGGGTTTTTGGAAATATTTATAGCACTCAAATTGTCACAATACATGGTCAAGATATTACTATCAAGACCATAGTCATCAAGCATGTGTTTTAACCATATTAGTTGTGAACAACAACTCCCCTCGCCACATATTCGTATTCAAATAGCCGAGAGAAACACAGCTTTGCTTGCGATCGTACCATGACACTAGATTATTACCCAAGAAAAACAACCCCCACTAGTACTCTTTCGTCATCTATATCCCCGCCCAATCGTAGTCACTAAAACCAACTAAGTTGGTATTAGTGTCTTTGGTGAACCAGATTCCCAATTCACTTGTCCCATACACATACTTGATGATTTTCTTGACAAACATTTAGGTGAGAAATTTTAGGAGCAGATTGATATCTAGCACAAACACCTACGCCGAACATTATATCGGGACGACCGGCAAGAAGATAAAGAAGACTACCTATCATGGATCTATACAGAGTTGGGTCAACATCCTCCCCGCCCGATCTTTGGTTACCTTAAGAGATGATCCCATAGGTATTTTAGAGCTCTTGGCACTCTCCAATCCAAATCTTTTCACCAGCACTCTTAGCATACTTGCTCGAGTGATGAAGATTCCATCATTCGATTGTTTCACCTGCAATCCTAGGAAATAATTAAGTTCTCCTATCATGCTCATCTCAAATGCAGATGTCATAGCTTTCACAAAATTTTGTAAACATGTTTTAGATGTGGAACCATAAACTATGTCATCAACATAGATTTGAGCAATGACAATCTCTTTATTTTCCCTAAGAATAAATAATGTCCTATCGGCTTCTCCTCTAACAAATCCATATTCAAGAAGGAAGCTTGTTAGACGCCCATACCATGCACGAGGAGCTTGTTTTAAGCAATATAAGGCCTTATCAAGTCTGTATACATGGTCTGGGTGGAATGGGTCTTCAAACCCTTTGGGTTGCTCAACATAGATCTCTTTATCTAAGTACCCATTCAAGAAACCCGCTTTGACATCCATTTGGTGCAATGTGATTTTGAGATAACAAGCTATAGCAAGAAGAAGTCTTATTGACTCAATTCTAGCCACAGGTGCAAAGGTCTCGTCAAAGTCGATTCCTTCCACTTGTGTATAGCCTTGAGCCACAAGACGAGCTTTATTACGAACAATATTACCCAATTCATCGATTTGTTTTTGTAAATCCATTTAGTTCCAATTATGTTAGTATTTAAAGGACGTGGAACTAAATACCAAACCTCGTTACGGGTAAATTGTTCAAGCTCTTCTTGCATAGCTTGAATCCAGAATTTATCATTTAAGGCCTCAATCACATTTTTTGGTTCAACAGAGGAAACGAAACAGAGTGTTTTACCCGAGAGTATGTGGAGGACATACACACATACCTAACCATATCTCTCGTAATCAAGCGGCTCTTTGTTCCTTGTTCTAACCCCTTCATTAACATCACCAATTACTTGAGTAATGGGATGATAATTTCTAATTCGAGTGGGGGATCTCTCACTGCCTTGATGGTACACCAATCCATCTTCTCCTTAAGTCATTGCTCTCGGAACTTCCACCCTTATTCTGTTCTCTGTGTTGCCTCGGGTATTGCCATTTCGGGCGACACTTGGAGCAACACTTGAATCGTGGGCTGCAATGGTGAATCGGTCTGTTCCGACCCTTTGTTCGACTTCTTCTAGTAGAGTCGGAGGTATATCATTGGTTCTCTGTGGCACTCAAGTAATCGTTAAATTCAATATTTACCGATTCTTGAATCACTTTTAACCTCAAATTATAGACACGATAAGCATGACTGTTTTGAGAGTAGCCAAGAAAGATGGCTTTGTCACTCTTAGAATCAAGTTTTCCTAAGTATTTCCGGTCATTTAAAATGTAGCACAAACATCCAAACACATGAATATAGTGAACCGTAGGTTTCTTTCCATTTAAAATCTCATAGGGTGTCATAGTTGTACCGGGTCTTAAGAAAACTCTATTTGTAGTGTGACAAGCTGTGTTTAATGCTTCGGCCCAAAAACCTTTAGAAATATTTCTAGCAATTAGCATAACACGAGCCATTTCCATTACAGTCCTATTTTTCCTTTCAGCAACACCATTTTGTTGTGGTGTTTTGGGTGCTGAAAACTCATGGTGTATCCCCTTTTTACTATAAAAAGTAGAAAAAGAAATGTTTTCAAATTCTCTACCATGATCTGATCTTATTCGAAAAATAGGAGAACAAAACATGTTTTTAATTTTAGAGACTAAGTGAGTAAATTTATCAAAAGTTTCAGATTTTTCTCTTAAGAAATACACCCATGTAAACCTAGAAAAATCATCAACTATCACATAAACATACTTCTTACCTCCCAAGCTTTCTACCTCAATAGGACCCATCAAGTCCATATGTAGAAGTTTGAAAACAATGTGTTGTTCTGAGTGTTGCTCATTGTGTTGTTCAACACTGTGAGCAACACGAGTTTGCTTACCCTTTTGACAGTCACCACACATCACGGTGTTTTTGAGGTCTAGTTTAGGAACACCTTTGACGGCATTATGTTTGATAATCTTCTCAAGATTCCTATAATGAGAATGACCTAACTTTTGATGCCATAACCTAATATCATCAAGTTTTGTCAAATTGCACACCGATTTATTACCAACCGAGATAGCAATTATCACTTGATCTTATTCCAGTCATGACACAAAAGTTAGTGTTATCAAACACTTCACGGTATTTTTATTGAATTTTACCTCCAAATTGTCATCACATAGTTGGCTAATGCTAATTAAATTAGCAAGTAAACCATCTACGTGCAAGACATTTTTCAAAGGAGGAAAACCAACAATATCCGGTGTTCCTTTACCAACTATTTCACTCTTGCCTCCACCACCATAAGTCACCGAGCCTCCTTGAATAGGTTGGTACTCTGTTAGGAATGATTTTGTACCGGTCATATGACGTGAACAACCACTATCAAAGTACCAAGTTCCTGCAATGTTAGTCCTTAAGGCTGTATAAACAACATAGCATTTCAGCTTTTCCTTGGGTAACCAACCCTTTTTTGAAAATCTGGATTTACGTTCACCAGTGTTGCCATAAGTGTTGCCACGAGAAACGGCGACACTTGAGGCGACACTTGAAGACTGGACATTTTCTTTTGTAGGAAAATGCAATGCAGTTTTAAATGTCCAGCTTTGTGACAAAGTATCCACACTCATTGGATTGATCGGAGGAATCACTAGGAGTGCTACCCTTTTCCTTGACACGCTCTTTTACAAAACAATTTTTAGTTTCAACATCAAACAAGGAAGAGGTAATACTTTCAAGTGATTCTTGGAACCCAAGACCAAAGCTTTCGAGGCTTACTCAATTTGAGTATTTCATCCAATTTGGATGAACTCGTGTTGAGTTTTTTTGAAGGTGGATTCGGCTAGGTTGAGTTTGGCCTTGATTTTATCAAGATCCAAGTCTCTCCTACTGAATTGAGCTTCTAGCCGAGTCAAGGAGTTCTTAAGATCCCTGATTTTCCTTTTTCAAGAAAACCACCATCTTATTCTCCTTTTTCCATTCCACGAGGAGAGATTTATAGAGGTTTTTAATTCACAAATAAGTTCATCTTTATCAAGATCATCCTCTATAATCTCTTACGATTTAAATCAGTTGAACCATGCAAATTAAGATCATTTAAAGAATCATACCTGCTGAGTGTTGTGCCAAGTGTTGCCAATTCTGGGACGACACTTGGGGGCAACACTTTACGAAGAAGTCACCAATGTTGTGTCAAGTGTTGTCAAATGCGTAACAATACTTGAAGTAACACTCTCGATCGAAGGTAGCTCCTCTACCGTGGCCATCATGACTACTTGCTCCGTCTGTTCTTCTTTCTCCGTTCCTTCCTCCTCTCCATCACTAAGAGATACCCACAAGTTTTTGCCCGCCTTTCTCAAGGTGTTAGCACATTCATTGGCATAGTGACCCCAACCGGAACAAGCATGACATTGAATAGATTCAATGTACTTAGGATCGGATCGGATCTTTTCCGAGGATGCACGCCTTGGTGGGATATCCTTTTGATTTGGAGGAGGACTTCTCCTTGGCACAAAACTAAAGGTTTTGGCCGTTTGGTCCTTAGCCTTTACTGCACTTTGTTAAATTTTCTAACCATAGAATTATATCTCTTTGCAAGTAAAGCTACACTAGTATTTTCATCTAACTCCTCGAAGACTTCATCTTCATCGTCCACACATGTGTCCGAAGATTCGACTTTTAAGGCAATATTCTTGCCTTTAGAAGCCTCCGTTTGTTCATTGAGATTCAACTCAAAGTTTTTCAAAATACTCATTAAGGAGTTGATGTCCATTGTTGAAAGATTATGGGCCTCTTCAATAGCTGAAACTTTAATATTAAAACGTTCGGGAAGAGTACGAATAGCTTTTGAAACAAGTTGTTTATTTGTAAAAGGCTCCTAATACTTGACAAGCATTTGAAATATCAATCAACTTTTCAAAATAAGACGAGATGTCTTCGTTTTCACCCATTCTTAATCTTTCAAATCTACTAGTGAGACCTCTAAGCTTTGTTTCTCGGACACTTCCATCTCCTTCACAAAATCTTTGTAAAGTATCCCAAGCATCTTTTGCAGAGGGACTATTTTGAATGAGTTTGAACATATGCATGTCAACCCATTCATAGATGGCATTCAGTGCCTTTTCATTGAAACTAGCAAGATTATTCTCTTCAATTGTCCACTCGAATTCGGGTTTGACTTGAACGTCACCATCGTCATCCGGAGGAAGCATTGGAACAGAATAACCATTTAAAATAGATCGCCAAGCCCGAAGATCAATTGATTTGATATGCGAGCGTAGGCGAATCTTCCAATAAGCATAATTAGATCCGTCTAAAACCGGTAATCTCTTTTGATTAGGGTTTGCGGGATCATAAGCCATGACAAAAGGATCTAAACACTTAGTATATCAAGTGCTAGGCTCGATACCAATTGAAATTGTCTATGGCTAAGAACTTATGAGACGAAACTCACAAGGTGAGATGAAACTCACGGGTGTTGTCCTTAGTGTTAATGACACTAACGACGACACTTTCACCAATTCTAGAAAAGCACAAATCAATAGAAATAAATATAATTTGCAGCGGAAATATTAAAGCAATACACAAGAATATAATTTTTATCAAGTTATATAAATATATAACTTGATGGGTGCCTAAAAGGCAAGACCTTTCTATTAATAATATGAATTCAATACAAGGTCGAGGTTGTTCCTTAATGATAAACGAACCACTGATATATGGAACAACATACACGAATTCTCTCGATAAATAAACACTCAAAAACCTCACAAAAATATAAAAATCTATATGAAATATTCGAGTGTTGGACAAAGTGTTGCGACACCGAATGGCAACACTTGAGAGCGAGAATTCTACTTTTCTTGTGCGGATTTGCGTTTTACGAATTGGATGATCTTCAATGAAGATCCTTTGCACTATTTATAGGCCACAAAGTCTTGGAGCCTACTCAAATGATCAGCTAACAGTTTGGAGTTTGTTTCCTCCATTTATGCCACTCGCCTCTTTTGTAGGAGACCTAGTCTTCTCTTGCTTCTCTTGCTTGTACCTCTTAGCTTTGGTTGCCTTGTACTCTGACTTGTTCTCCCCCAGAATAGCTGAATAAAATATCTCCTGGCTTGGTCATCAATTAAACAAATAAACACATGTTTATTTGTTAATTTCTTCTCCTCTTCGTGATTAACGCACAAATTTCATTTCTATTGCTGATTTTAAGCTCATTTTAAGGTGACTAACTACTGTTATATAAACATTAATTTACCCATTAATATTTGTAAAAAATACAGTAACTAACTCAGTGTCGCCAATTCCAAATGGCAACACCAGTGGCAACACTGGTTTGCAACACTTGGGATGACATTCATGACAACACATGATCTAACATTAACAAAAACCCTGGTCCTAGTCACAACCCAACTTTAGAAAAATTCCAGCAAACTGATGTAGCCTCCAGTATGATCACATCGGCAGTCACACCAACCATTCAGAATCTCCACCCTCGCGTACACACTGCTACAGCCCCTTCTACCATCTTCACATCCTGGCTTGTGGATAGTGGGGCAACACACCACATCACCAACAACCTCTCAAACCTTACTCTTCATCGCCCATATCATGGTAATGATGGTGTAATCATAGGTGATGGCTCCTCTCTTCCCATCTCCAACATTGGTACATTTACCCTTTCCAATCCCACTTTCACACTTCACTTTCATAATACCTTACATGTTCCTACCATCTCTAGAAATATCCTTTCCGTCTCACAATTCTGTAAGGATAATCATGCTATCATTGAATTCTCACCCTCATCCTTCACCATTAAATCAATCGCATCAAAACAACCTCTTCTTCATGGAACCATTGACCAAGGTGTCTACCTTTGGAACCCGACACAATCTCATGTCCCCACAAACACTTCCGCTTCCATTGAAGCACACCCTAGTACCATTACCTCTCTCCACTCGTGGCACCACAAACTAGGCCATCCCGCAACCCCTATAATTTCCATACTCCAAAAACAATTCTCTCTGCCTATCTCATCAAAACCCTACTCCAATTGCAATGCCTGTGACATAAATAAAAGTCACAAATTACCTTTCTCTACTTCTTCCTTACAAACCAATGCCCCTCTCGAAATTATCTTCTCAGATGTATGGACGTCTCCTATACTATCACATGATAATTTTAAATACTACGTCATCTTTGTTGACCACCACACCAAATACACATGGCTATACCCTCTCAAAAACAAATCCGACACCTATGCCACCTTTACCCGCTTCAAAGCCCTTGTTGAAAAATTCTTCAAACGTCCCATAATCCAAGTATTCTCAGATAATGGAGGGGAATACCTAAAACTCACTCCTTCTCTATTAAATAATGGCATTACCCACCTTACATCACCTCCCCACACTCCTGAACACAACGGCTATGCCGAACGTCGTCATCGACACATTGTTGAAACTGGCCTCGCACTTCTTTCTCATTCTAACCTTCCACTCAACCTCTGGCCATTTGCCTTCACCACAGCCACTTATCTCATCAATCGTATGCCTACTGTCACCCTAGATAATGATTCTCCCTATTTTCGCATATTTAAAACCCTACCCAATTATACAAAACTTCGCAGCTTTGGCTGCCTTTGTTATCCCTGGCTTCGGCCTTATAACCCCCACAAACTCGCACCCAAATCCGTTCCTTGCATCTTTGTAGGCTACTCCCCCACTCAGATTGCCTACTATTGTCTTGACCCCTCAAGTTTTCGTGTCTACACCTACAGACACGTTAAATTCGTATAAACAGAGTTTCCATACCCTCCCTCTCTAAATCACCCCCTGATACCACCATCTTAACTCCTTCTCAGTGGTGTCCTATCACCATTCCTCTTCTTCCCACTTCTCCTCCCAACTCACCTGCTGATGCTACCACTAATGTAATCACACTAGCCCCTACACCAGCTCCCACACCAATCCAGGCAACACAAACCATCCCTCCAAACGTACCATCCTCTTCCCAAACCATACAACAACCATTAGACACAACCTCGACCGTTCCCTCATCACCACTTCCAAGTGCCTCCACCCCAGCCCCTCAAACCACTCTTCCTCCACGCACCATAGAAACAAGACTTTCCCATGGCATCCGAAAACCCAACCCAAAATATGCTAACCTTTCCACTCTTCCCTCACCTACTTCTCTTCCCACCTCCACCAAATAAGCCCTCTCTATACCCCATTGGCATGCCGCCATGCAAGAGGAATACAACGCTCTTATGCGGAATAACGCTTGGACTCTCGTCCCGTCCCATGAAGCTCCAAATATAGTCGGGTGCAAATGGGTGTTTCGAATTAAATACAATCCCGACAACTCCATTCAAAAATACAAAGCTCGTCTTGTTGCCAAGGGCTTTCATCAACGCCCCGGTCTTGACTACTCTGACACGTTCAGTCCGGTGGTCAAGCCCGTCACCATTCGCCTCATTCTCTCTTTAGCAATCACTCGAGGTTGGTCTCTTCGCCAACTTGATGTCAATAACGCCTTTCTTCAAGGCCAACTCTCTGAAACCGTTTTCATGTCTCAACCTCCCGGTTTCCGAAACACACACACTCCGTCCCATGTATGTCGTCTCTCGAAAGCCATCTATGGCTTAAAGCAAGCACCACGTGCTTGGTACACCGCCCTCAAACACTACCTACTCTCTTTCGAGTTTTTCTCCTCATTATCCGACCCTTCCCTCTTCATCTACTCCAAAAATTCAAACCATCTTTTTCTCCTAGTCTATGTCGACGACATTGTTGTCAACGGTCCATCCGACTCATTTCTCTCCACATTCATTACTGGTCTTTCCACTCGTTTCTCTCTGAAAGATCTAGGCCCGCTCTCCTATTTTCTTGGCATTGAGGTTAACCCCAACCCCGATGGCCTCCTACTCTCTCAGTCTAAATATATTAACGATATTCTGTCCAAACATAACATGGACAACTCCAAACCCTCTCCCACTCCTATGTCCACATACCCCCCACTCTCGGCTCATCCTCACACGCCCATCCACAATCCAACTGAATTTCGGGCTATCATTGGTAGTCTCCAATATCTCTCCCTCACCAGACCCGACATCGCCTTCCCAGTTAACAAGTTAGCTCAATTCCTCCACCACCCACAAGAGACCCACCGGATGCCTCTAAAAGGTCGCTTGCACCGCGCGTACGACACACACTTGGGTCTACAACTCTTCAAAAATACTCCTTCTATTCTTCATGCCTTTTGTGACGCGGATTGGGCGGGTGACAAGGACGACTTCATGTCCACCACCGGCTTTATTGTTTATCTTGGTCGCAATCTGGTTACATGGTCTTCAAAGAAACAACGAGCTCTTTCTAGGTCCTCCACCGAGGCTGAGTTTAGAGCTGTCGCTGCCACCACCGCCGAGCTCATTTGGATTACAAATCTTCTGACCGAACTCGGCATAAGCACCTCCACAACTCCGGTTATCTACTGTGATAATTTGGGGGCTACAAGTTACTCCGCAAACCCAGTTTTTCACTCAAGAATGAAACATCTAGCTCTAGCTTTTCACTTTGTTCGGGAACAAGTCAATCTTGGCAAGCTACGAGTTCAACATATCTCTGGTAAGGACCAGCTCGCCGATGCTCTCACAAAGCCTCTCTCTCGTGCTCGGTTTGTGTCTCTTGCCTCAAAGATTGGACTAACGCAAGGACCGTCCATCTTGCGGGGGCGAGTAAAGAATCAGATAACCTCTCAAACAGGTGAGGCGCCCGCCTCACCAAAATCCAGGCGCACGCGCCTCGGCTGTCAACGCCCGATCTGAAGTTTACGTGTCTCGGCGGCGCCGCTCCCAAGCTCCATGCGCCCGCCTCACCTAGTTCACGCCAAGACTGATGCTTCTGTGGCCCAAGCGCACGCCTCGCCATTGCCCAGGCGCCCGCCTCGTGCAAAGAACCAACAGACAGATTCCTACAACTAATGCTCTTCCACTTCTGTTCATAGCTCAGATCAATGTATTGTTTAATATCTCTTAGAATTAGAAAAGGCATAGTTTCTTGTATATAAACCTCAGTTGTATATTGAAAAAGATATCTTTCACCAAATCATTATAAATTCAACTTTACAACGGTTCAGTGGACTCGTGATTTAGAATGTTCATTTATATCTCAACGACTTACATTTTTACTTTGATATTTTGATCATTACACTCGTCTCATCATTTTCTATCAATTTAATCCCTCTATAATATCGAATTTCGATCATTTATCGCAACTAATATACTCCCTCGTCCCAGAACAAGTGACACAGTTACTGTTTCGCACGGAAATTAAGGAAAAAGTGAAAAGGTTGATGTGTTGTGAGTGTAGATAGTTGAGCAGGAGAGAGAATGAGTGGAGAGAATAGTAAATTATAATAGTGTTGTGAGTATTAAAATAATGTAGGAGAGAGAATGAGTGGAGGGAATAGTAAAGATTCTTTGCCATTTTAAAAAGTGTGACTTATTAGTGGAATGTCCAAAATGATAAAGTGTGTCACTTGTTGTGGGATGGAGGGAGTACGGTTCTACCGCATGCATCTGAATCCATTTTAGATTGCACAGATCGTTGTTCTCAAAACGAAGCGAATACGTGGCATGTAAGAAAAGAAGAGCGTGGAAGAAAGGTTATTGGTATCGTATCGTCACCCTAAATCAGCTGGAGTACCAGAAATGGTTGGAGTGCGTGTCCGTCCATCTAATCCACCTAATCACACACACTGCTGCCACTGTCAGTTTATTAACGTTGTCTCCTCGACCCATACTTACTTCCTCCACACCTACCTAAATAAAAATCTCCCCAATTTCACGATCCACTACTAATTTCCTAGAACGACGCCATCGCAATCGCCGTCAACTATGGCTACCGAGCTCAAATCCACCGCTCTATTGGACCAAATGAAGGTTCACCTTACCACCGACGCCGGCAAGGAACTTCTCAAGAAGATTGGCCTCGTTTATCAAATCAATATCGCTCCTAAGGTTCTATCTCGACTAATTTACCCGCTTAGTTAGGTTAAATATGTTAATTAGGACTACGACGCTAGAATTGAAGTCCTTGTGATTCATATTCATATTGATATTTTGATTTGACAGAAAATTGGATTTAATGAGGAGATTTATGTTGTTGATCTCAAGAAAGGAGAGGTTACCAAAGGTTAGGGTTCTTCAATTTTAGTCTGTCTTCTTGTTTGTTAGTAGTTTGATTCATCGATAATTAATTAATTATGCATACCAATTTGACATTCTTGTTCGATGTTGGATCAAAGTTTTGTGTTAAACGTGGTACTAGCTTTTATGAGGAATTGATTAGGTGCTGAGTGTTTACAATTTGGGGCTTAGGGCTTATATTTGTTATATAGCAATTTGTTGGACCTTTCTTGTATGATTGTGGTGTTGCTTCCTATTTACCATATTAACAACTGCGTCAAGTTCGACTTTTCTGTGCTCGATACCCACCTTTCCGACTCTGGGCATTGCCACTACTTTTATGGGGAAATACTAATTTCCAGTTTTGAGACTGAGTTTTCCCATTTGGTAAGCGATGATGATAAATCCGTACCATTTTTTCTAAGTACAAATTTCGTTCCTTGATAGTGCAAATATCATGGAATAGAATCACTGTAGTTTCATGCAAGGAGCATGAAGCGTCTTGCTTATGAGTGCCCAAGTAGATCAAGCTGTAGCCTATAGGTACATGAACTTGGCTAGTGTAGCTCCATCATTCAATGTTGGTATTAACAAGATTTAAAGAGAATTGACATGAATCCTACCTAGTCCTGGGATACCAGCACCAGAACACCAGAAGTTATTCTGTCTGAGATACACGTAGTGCTAGTTTGGTACGTAATAATGACCATTCCATTACGTCTTTTTTAGTTCAAATTTCATTGCATGGTTGTGTGAATTACTCCCTCCGTCCCACTCGAATTAAGACATTTTGTCATTTTGGTTGTCCCACTTGAAATAGAACAACCCCAAAATGGAAATGATTTATTTAGTGTGACCCAGTCATCATTCTCTATCCTACTTTCTCTCACCTACCCCACTTTTAATACTCATAACACCTACTCCACTAACACTTTTCCTTAATCCCCGTGCCCAACCCAAAAATCCTATTTCGTGTGGGACGAAGGGAGTACATGGAAAGGAATCACGATTTGTTTGTACTTAAACACTTGGTGACTCATCCTTCTGTTTAGAGAACACTTGAGAGTTGGTACAAATATCTGTAAGACTAAGGGCGCTTGTTATTTCTTGAGAATCTGTTCATGAGAGAGCACTGCATTTGCAGTAGGCGCCAATATGTTGGTAAGTGCTCCAAATCCACTGACAATCCAAAAATATACCATTATTAGGCTCATAACAACGGGCCCTATTTTAACTGTCGGCATTTTCCCAAGACCAAACATTAAGCTTAGAGGAATTTGTTTGAATCTTGAATTACAGTTGTAGAAATGAAAGATGTTTGAATTTTGAATAGCCTCTATGAAATTGCGTTTAGGGGATTGTCAATGCATAATTGCTGCAGAGGAACATTCCATTGTATTATATCTACATGCCAAAGAAGGAACAATACATTTTAAATGCATTAGGGTTCAACATAGAATTAGTCCCATGTGCATGTGCACTTGCAATGAAAACAAGTTTGTATAGGTTAAACAATGGGTGGTCGTAGATTTCAAGTAGGTCTTTTAATGAAATGGGACAAATATATATTTGTATATTGGTATTTGCTAAATATTTGGGTTATATGTAGTGTATCGTGCTCTGATAACTCGTTGTTAGAAATTGCATTTTTATGAGAACACATTGTACGAGTAAGGTAATGACTCGAGCCCGAAAACCTGGTCTGCTAAATAAGCACCACACACTGCACTGAGCACATTTAACTTGGCTTTCCACATGTACACACAAAAGTCCATGGATGATATTGGTGCCCAGAGGAAATGGCTGGGGACTTATCTATCACAATCAAAGTCCACATTTTTTCGTGGGTTGAGGTATATTACAAGTAATGAGCTTTCTTGGGTTGTTATTCTTAAGTACCTTCCCTGAAAAAGATGACACTGGAAATTGATAACAGTATCCCTCCCCAAGTTATACCACCAATTTAGGAGGATGTTACAACTTGCTAATTAAATCAATTGTCCACTGCTGATTAAAGTTTCCCATTTATCTAGGGGGCATATACCAAAAAGTCCTTTTGAAAGATGAATACTACAATAGAACACACAAGTTGCTAACAAAAAAGTCCTTGATATATTGAATGGGCAAAAACCCGTATACGCGCAATCAATGAAGGAATTATAACTTTTCATAATTCCTACAAAACCCCTGTATTTATCAGTTATAAATTACATTTATCAGTTGTTTAACCAAACAATAAGCACAAAAATCCTTAAAGGATTTTTGTGCTTATTGTTTGGTTAAATAACTGATAAATGTTATTTATAACTGATAAATACGGAGATTTTGTAGAAATTATGAAAAGTTATAATCCCTTCGCTGGTAGAGCGTAAACGGGGAGGGGTATTATAGGAATTATGAGAAGTTATAATCTCTTCCCGAGTAGCGCGTGGTTTTTTTTTTTTTATAAAATTCGTTTTTAGCCGAGAACTTTTTTGTAGAATCGTATGAGTGAATTTTTTGGATTGCATTAAACTGAGGGACTTTTTGGTACAAAACTCTTTATTTAGCTCAAACTTTTCCTTAGACAGGTTTTGAATCCTTATACCTGAATTATCAGAGTGAAAATGTTGTTTGAATATTGTCTTTGTTGGGAACTACAGGTCCGTATGAAGGTGGGAAGCCTGATGCTATCTTTTCTTTCACGGATACGGACTTCCTGAAGATCGCAACTGGCAAGATGAATCCTCAGCTTGCTTTTATGAGGTACATATTTTAAAAATGGTCTAGTTTTTATTCTTTATTTATATTCTTATGAAATTCACTTGTGGTGGTTACAACTGGCTGATATGTTCCTGAGTGCAGGGGTGCAATGAAGGTGAAGGGCAGCTTGAGTGCGGCCCAGAAATTCACACCTGACATCTTCCCAAAGCCTTCAAAAATGTGAGCTTACATGTTGCAGTGCTAAAAAAATAAGTTACGCAATATTGTTTTAATAGATTGAAGCTATTAGTATGTGACTTTCACTTGTATTCCGAGCGTTAGAGACAATTTAAAGAAAGTTTATGATAATCTGCTACTTTTAGATCAAGCTCTATTAATGAGCTAAACACTACTCTTTATGTGCTGCTGCAAATTGTGATTACTTTTTTTTTTCTGGACCTGTTGGGTTCAGTGAGATGAAAAGTTTCTATGATTTGGGTCGATCAAAAATAATTCTTTTTCTTTTGTTGATTTTCACCCCCCTTCCCACACGATAAATAAGAAAATGATATATGCAGGAATTATGCACAAAGAATCCATTAAACAGTTCCTTATGTGCATCCTCCCCCATCCGAATTGATGCGTTTTATATACTCCAAATATTCAAATTAAAAAAAAAAAAAAAAAAAACCTAATTGCCAACCTGTGAATCGAAGGTAGGTGGGATTGGTAATTTGGTATAATCTTGTTATGTCATTACGTTAATGGCTTTTTCATTAGGTTTTTCACCACTAGTTAAACTCTTGTTTTGTCCTTGCCATTTTGGCCACCATATATACGTCGTCTTTACAGATAATTGCCAAAAGAATGTCCAAATTTCTACTTGCTTTTGAAGTCTATGGATGTTGAAAGTTTCAAAGGAAGATTGCTTTTAGCCTCATTCTTCTTTGGGTCGTGGCTTGGGAATGGGTTTACTTTGACAAGTCAAGCAAAAGTATAGTCTAACAATGAAATTTCCTGTTCAGATTGTAGGCTTGATTAAATTGACAATGACATCCTTTGCACCCTTACTCGACCGTATGTGAGAATGAAGTAGGACATATAGCGGCGGACCACAAAACATTTTATAAGGGGTACATAAATACATTATAAAGTTTTGCATGAAAAAAATAATGCTTGATCGGGTGTTGGATCTACAATTATCAGATTAAAATGCATAATTTTAACCACTAAACTACACACTATTTCATCAAGAGGATTCATTTTCACCCCTTTAAACAAGGCCGATTTCCTCTAGGGCCCCTGAGCGAGATTTAAACCCAATTTAGGAAACAACATTTACTTAATTCACCAGACACCCCTCGATAATACAAAGACATAATAACCCTTACTTTCTTGCACGTGTGTGATGGGTGGTTACCAAATTCGAAAACTAAAAATTATACTTTAGTCACTGAAACTTTGAGAATTAAATATTGATCACTAGACATTCAAGTATTTTAAATCAGATTCAAAATAGTTTCAGTTTAATTTTTTTAACAAAAAAAAAAAATAAAAAAATTCAATATTAACAACGAATTAATCTCATAATTTACACATTTACAGCACTTATAAGTTCTCTTATAATTGACTTATAAATCAAAATTTTCAACCAAAAAAAAAATCAAAAATTTCAATAATAACAACGAATTACTCTCATAATTTATACATTTACAACTCTTATAATTATAAGACTACTTTGACTTTTATAATTGACTTATAAGACAATTTTTTTAACCAAAAAAAATCAAAATTTTGAATAATAACATCGAATTACTCTCATAATAATAACGAATTACTCTCATAATAACAACGAATTACTCTTATAATTGACTTATAAACTTATAAGACTTTTTAAAAAAGTCTTATAAGTAACATGTAAGACTTTTTAATAAGTCTTATAAGTAACATATAAGACTTTTAAAAAGTCTTATAAGTTAGTTATAAGACCTTTTTGAACATTGAAAATTGTGTTGTAAAAAAGTCTGATAAGTAGTAACTTATAAGACTTTTTAATAAGTCTTATAAGTAACATATAAGACTTTTTAAAAGTCTTATAAGTTAGTTATAAGACCTATTTGAACATTGAAAATTGTGTTGTAAAAAGTCTTATAAGTAGTAACTTATAAGACTTTTTAATAAGTCTTATAAGTAACATATAAGACTTTTTAAAAAGTCTTATAAGTTAGTTATAAGACCTATTTGAACATTGAAAATTGTGTTGTAAAAAAGTCTTATAAGTAGTAACTTATAAGACTTTTTAATAAGTCTTATAAGTAACATATAAGACTTTTTAAAAAGTCTTATAAGTTAGTTATAAGACCTATTTAAACATGAAAATTGACGAACCCAACCACAAAAGCATAACCTCTTCAGTAACATGAAAATAGGAAGTGGAAAGCCTAATCAGAAGAACAAGAGAAAGCAAATAGGAACATTGGTGTCATCCAATTCTTATCAGTAGCACTGTTAGGTATGTTGAGTCACATATTCAAATTAGCAAACATAATTAACACCAAATTATAAATATTAGCATCAGATATTTTTCTTGCTACAAGCTAAGTAAAAAAAAAAACAAGTATTTTATCTATTTTTATAAGACAGACAATATGTTTTTATCACGCATACACTATGAAGCCCCAAACTACTACCTCAAAAGACACCAGTCCTTCACTTCACTACAGAAAGAACACCTTTCTTGAATCAACTACCAGTCCTTCACTTCACTACAGAAAGAACACCAATTTTCGCATTACCCATGATTCACGAGTTAAACAAACATTTTCGCACCACATCCATATTCAGATCTGGACATATCTAAAGGATTTTGGCCAGATCTAAACGGATCGGAGAATAAAAAGTCACCGGAGTAGGCCATGACCTGTGAGTTCGCCGGAGAAGACATGGAGAGAGAAAGATAAATAGAGACGGAGGCGGTAGTGTTGCATTGCCGGAGAAGTAGCGAAGAGAGGAGATCGCCGGTCATTGGAGATGAAGAAGGATCCGGAGAGAGTTTGGAGAATGAGAGAAACGGTGTTGTTAGTACCCGGTCCGAAAAAAGTGTTTTAATGAGTACAGGGACTGAAGCGCAATTCGGGAAAATTTGGGACTAAATTGGAATTTGGAAGCTTTTTGGACCAAATTGGAATTTATGGAAAATTCAGGGACTAAACGGGAAATATGGAAATTTTGGACGAATTTGATATATAAAAATTCCTGGGATTAAATGAAAGATAAAATTCCAAAGAGCGAAGTGCAAAAGAAGTCATTTCAGTGGCCAAAGTGGACTTGGAAATAGCGGAGACGAAACGAATATTTATTAAATACAAAACTAAGCATTGCATGGTAGGACTTTTGCAATAGTGGCCGGCCAATTCTAAGCTGTTTGCGGCCAGGAGCAATTGCATTTGGGGCCAAGGTGCAGCATTTGGGCCAAGGCTGAAATGGAACTGGGCTTTGCAATACTTGTGCCGATCGACCATTTATCAGCGCCGTCAGAACCTTAATTTAAGTGCCGATCGAACCTTAAATAAAGGCCGATCGACCCTTTATTTTTTGTGCCGATCGAACCTTATTTTAGGGCCGATAGACCCTTCAGTTGGCCCAGCCCAAGTACCGAAGCACTATAAATAAGTGTGCCCGGCTCCCATTCTAAACACACAATTCATTCGGGAGAAGCGAGATTACACTTGCTTTACCCGTATTTCTTCCTACTCTCTTCGAATCGCCCTAGATTCGACCCCAAAGTCTTGCTACAATTGGTAAGACTCTTTTTAATATTTTTATTCCCTATTATTATTATTGTCTTATTATATTTGCATGCTTATTATATTTTAATTGTTCCTTTATGCTAGATTTAGGACTGTTTTAATATATTTAAATATGCAATAGCCGAGGATGATCTAAGGTTTCGCCCTAAGAAACCCAATGGATCTAGGAACTATTTCTTTCCTTCCACCTTAGTAATAATAATCTCATGATCAACAATCCCCCAAGGATGAACGTTGATTAGTGCACCTTACAAGGGCCTAACTCAAAGGTTCTAGGGTGTAATCATCAATTAATTCTTTCTCTCCCCTCCTCCTTATGCATGATCCCGTTTCTTCTATCTATTCCCGTAAACACCGCACACAACCAACACCCCACATGCTAGAAAGACCGATTCGTCGGGCAATAGGAGTGATAACGTTTCTTCTTCTGTTGTAACTTGACCCCCGAACCCAATTAACTGTTTAGCCTTTTTTCAAAGCTTTGGGCTATATCAAAGTGGCGTGGCGACTCTCAAGATTTAAATTAATATTTTTAATATGGTTTAAATCGAGTGTCACTAAATGAATATCCTATTTCGATCCGACTTTTTTATAATTATTTATTTCAAACTTCCGAATGCGCGTTGCATCGGGACGGGGTATTCACAGTGGCGACTCCGCTGGGGACTGTTTTGAAACTTTTTCAAACTAAGTGGGTCAGACTTTCGTTTTCTTGTATGGTGTTGTATTTTACTTCCTTTTTCTTTTTCTCCTATTCTTAATCGTCATTGCATGCATGCATCTCATAAAAAAATCTTTCTCTTTTTTCCTTAAAAAAAGAATTAGACTTTTTACCTCACACTACCACTAGAGTCCGTGTCACACTGCACAGCTACCCCTTAACCCTTCGGAGAAGCCAAAGTGCGGGAAGTGTGGTGATCATGTTGCCTCCCTTCCGAGTCTCACTTGGCCATCCACTCATCAGTGCGCTTCGGCTGCACGGTGGGAGCCTGAAATCTAACCCTTGTGTCACCCACTTTGCTAAGAATACACTCCTTGTGACCGGTTGGTTTGACTAGCTTTTTCATGTAGACAATTAATAAGGTCTTTATGTTGAGTCACTACGAATCAGTGATAAGTCAAGATCTATAGAGAGAAAAGTGCACAAAAAATTGATTTTCCTTTTAAAGGACGTACCATGTAAAGTTTGAATGCCTGATCTTGTCCTATCATGGGTCTGTAGTACTTTCCATAAATATCATATTAAATGTCTATATGAGACGGTTAGTCGTTAGGATCCACCACTTTAGGACATTTAGTTAGTTGCGAAAAAGGGGTATCCCTTCCAACCAAGGGTAGGTTCTATAAAAAGTTTTTTGTAAATAAAATGCTTAACTACTCCTCATTTTTAGGATCCACTCCTTATTTTTAGGACCCTCCGAGGTCCGCTCCTCATTTCTAGGACCCTCCGAGGTCCGCCCTTCATTTCTAGGACCCTTCAAGGTCCACTCTGCATTTCTAGGACCCTTCAAGGTCCACTCTTCATTTCTAGGACCCTTCAAGGTCCGAGGTCCGCTCTTCATCTCTAGGACCCTCCGAGGTCCGCTCTTCATCTCTAGGACCCCCCGAGGTCCGCTCTTCATCTCTAGGACCCCCCGAGGTCCGCTCTTCATCTCTAGGACCCCCCGAGGTCCGCTCTTCATCTCTAGGACCCCCCGAGGTCCGCTCTTCATCTCTAGGACCCTCCGAGGTCCGCTCTCCATCTCTAGGACCCTTCGAGGTCCGCTCTCCATCTCTAGGACCCTCCGAGGTCCGCTCTCCATCTCTAGGACCCTCCGAGGTCCGCTCTCCATCTCTAGGACCCTCCGAGGTCCGCTCTCCATCTCTAGGACCCTCCGAGGTCCGCTCTCCATCTCTAGGACCCTCCGAGGTCCGCTCTCCATCTCTAGGACCCTCCGAGGTCCACTCTCCATCTCTAGGACCCTCCGAGGTCCACTCTCCATTTCTAGGACCCTCCGAGGTCCACTCCTCATCTCTTGGACCCTTCAAGGTCCACACCCTCTACTGCGGACCGCCCTAGGTCCAGTCTCTCTATCTTGGACCGATCAAGGTCCACTCTTTGACCCTTCGTGGTGCTCTTCCTATACTAAGTCCACTCTCCCAGTCTTAGAACATTCAAGGTCCACTTCTCATCTTTTGGACCCTTCTAGGTCCACTTCTTCTACTTTGTACCATTCAAGGTCCACTCCTCAATTTAGGACCCCTCGAGGTCCACTCTCTCTATCTAGGACCATTAAAGGTCCACCCTTCCACCTGAGACTCTTCGAGGTCCACCCTCGTCTCTTGGACCATCCATGGTCCACTCCTCTACCTTAGACCCCCATGGTCTACAAGTTAGGACCCTTCAAAGTTCTACCTCTCATCTCTTGAACCTTCCAAAGTCTCAAGCCCCTTAGCCTTAAAACCATCCATAGTTTAGATCCTTTATCTCTAGCACCCTTCAGCCAAAGACCAACCAAGGCCAATCCTCACCCAAGACCAAATTAACTCACCTAGATCACCCTCATTTGACCAAGGATCGAGTCATCTTCCTCTCCCCTTTTCACCAAACGGACTCTTTTACATTCATCCTCCCTCTTTCTCTAAACTTAACCCTGGTTGTATCATCAATCGGGGCCCCCTCGAACTACGGTGACCTGAGACTCATACCTTAAATGGTAAGGGTTACGTAGGCAACTTCAAATTCCTGGCCAAACTCAAAATTGTGGAGGTCAAATATTTTCTCAAGGATGCCTTAAGATTAATTATGAATCTAATTCAACTCATTGGTTTGACTCCGCCATATGTTCTTCTGTAATTCCACATCATGTCTCTAGAGAAAAGCATTGAAGCCCTCAAAGAAGTCTCAAACATGAGGTTGGGAGTGATCAACCTCCTCAAAGACATGCATGAAATTGAGCAGCATCATTTGTCCTACATTCAGGAATACTTGAGAAGAGTTCCTCCTCCTGTTCAATTCCGGGGTCCCTATCATCCACATGCTTATGGTTCCCCTTATGGTTCTACACATCAAAATTTCTCATTCAGGATACCTGCTGTGGCCACAATCCAACTAAAGGCATCAATACCCGAGAAGAAGATCAACAAGGAACATTTTGATGATTTAGGAATGCCTGTGGGTGAGTTCTTCGACATTTTGATGGGAAAGAACTTGATCAAGCCGCTCGAGAACTACAAGCCTATTAACCCAAGGGAAGACTTAGATACATCCAAGTTTTGCAGATACCACAAGTACGCTGGGCATACCACTGACAAATGTGTGCAACTGAAACGCTCAATTCAAAGATTGATCAACCAAGGGAAGACCCAAGGCCTCATTAATGAAGAAACCCTCGTACTTCAAGGAAGGATTTAGATTCATTCAGTCTTGTAGGTTCTAGTGTGTCTTTCTTACTTCCACTTTGGGCATTGGTATGTAATGTCCACTTTAGATTAGTTACTTCAATAATAAAAGAGTCTTTCTTTCTTTTCTCTCTAGACTTGAGACATAATCTCGCATTACTTTCAAGAAGAATTGTTTTATTTATAATTATCACTTGGTTGCTAATCTCATTGATAAACTCACCGGCTAATAAAGTAAACAATGAATGAATGCTTTGATTGGAGTAAACAACTCACCGTTCCTTCTTCATATACACCATCCCTATACACCCTTCTCTCATACACTCTCTCCATACTCCACCATACTACTTTTCATACACTCCTTGTACATACCCGTTATACCTTCTCAAACATACACCTCCCCAAATACACTCTCCCCCATTTGACCTCCTTTCCATATGGTCAAGACAAGCACAAAGACCGTTGTTGCTCATCATCAGAAAATAGTTGCTCACGCCACTGCAATTTAAAGAAGATGCAAGGAGTTGTTCTTATCCTTCACAAGTGCTGCATGAATATCAACTTGGGGCTCACCAACCCCCCAATCTCGCGTCTCCTCTGATTTTCCATTCGATCGATAAGCTTTCATTGAATATGCTCACATATCTTTCTTATGGTCCGAATATATTCTGCCTTACTTAATAAGTCGGTTAATTGAGTTTGCATTTATTTTAAATACTCTTTTGAGAATGCTATCCAGTAGCAATTGAAGCTTAAACCTCTCACCATAGGAAGCCATAACCTTATCCTCACTAAATAATACCCTTTCATTTCAAGATCGACAAGTTTTGAAACCCCAAGAAAGAAGCCCATACTAGGGGCTCCCTTGATTCACAAAGGAAGTAATCACCTCCAAGCTCAAGAAAGGCGGAATGCAGAAGAAACTCAGACAAGGGGCTCCCTCGACTCACAAAAGAAGGAACCACCTCCAAAGCTCAAGAGGAAAAAAAAAAAACATCCTAAAGGCATACACTAGGGGCTATCGCGAGCAAACAAATCCGAAGGCTTTTCTCAAGAAGAGTGTCAAAAAGAAAAAAAAAAAAAAAAAAAAAAACTTCATCACCCCGAAGTGAACCTCCCATCTCAAAAGTTGTGAAAACGAGATATCGAGTGAAGGTCCTATCGTGATCAAGTTACCTGCTGAAATCACAACAAACTCGCGAGAAGAAGCAACAAAAATTTCCTCTTGGACAAATCCCGTAAACCAATTCCAAAGTCCATCCTCTCACTCTTAGAGGATTCCATCACCACCCTTGACCTTATCAAAATCAAAGTTAACCTCACTCTTAGAGGTTCTGAAGAAGCAACAAACAAGAAAATCCCCTCACCTTAGAAATTCCAAACACATCCCTCAAGCCAACCTCTCAGCAAATGGCCCAGCCGACCTCTCACTTTAAGAGGTCATGTTAATCATCACCTAATGATCGATCGCAATCCAAAGCCCAGCTACAACCGCTACCGGATGGCATTCTCAAAAGATTATTTAAAAGAAATGCATATTCAGATTTTTGAGTCACTTGTTATCCTACGTGAGCATATTACATATTCTCTCAAAAGTTTGGGAACTCGTCCTATTCTTGAAATTCGTTCATTCGACTCCTCAAACACCGTCTCGCAAAGTCTCACTGGGCTTCGCATCCGTGCCTCTCGCCGGCACTCCGTAAAAGCAAGGAGACACGCGCTGTGGACTACTCCCCTCGGCTTGCGAGAGCAAAGGAACAAAGAATCTTCACTTGAAGGAATGAAAAAATCTTTGGGTTATAATCAGTCAATTCCCACCTTTTCTTCCACCCCAATTTTTTTTCTATTTTTCATTCTTTCCCATGAAGAAGATCAATGCAACGGCAGCCCGCACCACAATTACCACCGAACAAAGCAAAGAAGCAACAACGGAACATCCTTCTCCTTCTAAAGACAAGCCGATTTCACCTTCAAATCAAAACATTCATTTGTTTACCTATATAATTGCAATTTGATAAACCAATCAGTGAGGTCCATTCACGAGCAATCAAGATATAATTCTGAATAAAATAATCCTTCAAATGTCTCGACAAGTCTTCTTTTTCTACATCATAGGAAAATCGAGACAAACATTGTCTTTCTCGTCATAGGGCTTCCATACACTTTTCCACACCTTGTGATGCTTATACTCTCCCAAAAGAGTCAAACCCAAAAGCGAAAGTGTCATACACGAACTCGGGATCCATTCCCACCTTCGAAAAATGCGCCCCCGCACATATACATTTTCGAGTCTTGTCCAGCGACTGATTGACCATTGTTCGAAACGAGGGTCGCCCGTGGCCGCAAGATGACTCGTCTCGCAAATAGGGATGCATTGAATCTCTCCAAGCTGGGGCTTTTGTTAAGCTGTTCTCTCAGGCTCTCTTCAGGTTTGCTCCGCATCATCAACTGGGGCTTCGCCATTCCCTTCAGGTTTGCTTTGCATCATCAACTGGGGCTTCGCCATTCATCATCAACTGGGACTTTGCCAAGGTCACTTCATCAAACATTGAGGCTCCCCTCAACAAAAATGGGTCGACTATGTGGTTCTTCAGAAAAGGCCAAAGGGCTCTAATCGAGGCTCCGACAAAGTCATATCTAGCAAGAAGGGCATCCCTTGTCATCAAGATCAGCATGTGGCAAACGCTTTGAGTTAGTGAGTAAACATAATTAATCATAAGGCCTCTTTATCAAATAACCATACTTTCAAAATACCGTCCTCCTTGGTACCTTGTTTACAAAAATCACTCTTTGGTCTTCACAAATTTTCAAACTCTTCAAATCTCTCAAAAACGTATCTCTGTGACTCTCAAGATGACTCGGCCCTTATCTCTGGACATCAAACTTACCTAATCCCACCTTCTACCATAGATACTTACTCGGCCTCGCCTAATTAAACCATAACCTTTCTGCTCAAACTACCCTGTTTAGAATACCTTTCTAAATCCTAGCCTCAAGCCTAGGTGACAAATACCTTTCAAAACCCTAGCCTCAAGCCTAGGTGACAAATACCTTTCTTAACCCTAGCCTCAAGCCTAGGTGACAAATCTCCTCTCTAAATCCTAGCCTCAAGCCTAGGTGACAAAAAATACCTCTCTAAACCCTAGCCCTAAGCCTAGGTAACAAAAACCTTTCTTAACCCTAGCCTCAAGCCTAGGTGACAAATCTCCTCTCTAAATCCTAGCCTCAATCCTAGGTGACAAAAAATACCTCTCTAAACCCTAGCCTCGAGCCTAGGTGACAAATACCTTTCAAAACCCTAGCCTCAAGCCTAGATGACAAATACCTCTCTAAACCCTAGCCTTAAGCCTAGGTGATAAATGCCTCTTTCTAAACCTTAGCCTCAAGCCTAGGTGACAAATACCTTTCTAAACCCTAGCCTTAAGCCTAGGTAACAAAAACCTTTCTTAACCCTAGCCTCAAGCCTAGGTGACAAAACTCCTCTCTAAATCCTAGCCTCAAGCCTAGGTGACAAAAAATACCTCTCTAAACCCTAGCCTCGATCCTAGGTGACAAATACCTTTCAAAACCCTAGCCTCAAGCCTAGATGACAAATACCTCTCTAAACCCTAGCCTTAAGCCTAGGAGACAAGACTCCTCTCTAAGCCTTAGCAATGATTATCCCAATCTTTTAACCGCTTGGTTCTTCGGCTCGGGAAGCCATAATAATCCCAATCAATTCACACAACTATTCTTCATCAGTAAACAGTAGCCTAAGTCCTTTGGCAGCTACAGTTTCCCGCATCTTCAAAGGGTCCGTCCTGCATCTTCAAAGGGTCCGTCCCGTACTTTCAAAGGGTCCGTCCCGCATCTTCAAAGGGTCCGTCCCGTACTTTCAAAGGGTCCGTCCCGCATCTTCAAAGGGTCCGTCCCGCATTTCAGAGGTCTATCCTCCATTTCAAAGGGTCCGTCCCGCATCTTCAGAGGGTCCGTCCCGTACTATCAAAGGGTCTGTCCCGCATTTCAGAGGTCTATCCTCCATATCAAAGGGTCCGTCCCCGTATCTCGCAGGGTCCGTCCCGCACTTTCAAAGGGTCCGTCCCCGCACTATCAAAGGGTCCGCCCCGCATTTCGCAGGTCTATCCTCCATTTCAAAGGGTCCGTCCCGCATCTTCAAAGGGTCCGTCCCGTACTTTCAAAGGGTCCGTCCCGTCCTATCAAAGGGCGCGTCCCGCATTTTAGAGGTCTATCCTCCATTTCAAAGGGTCCGTCCCGCATCTTCAAAGGGTCCGTCCCGTACTTTCAAAGGGTCCGTCCCGCATCTTCAAAGGGTCCGTCCCGTACTTTCAAAGGGTCCGTCCCGCATCTTCAAAGGGTCCGTCCCGCATTTCAGAGGTCTATCCTCCATTTCAAAGGGTCCGTCCCGCATCTTCAGAGGGTCCGTCCCGTACTATCAAAGGGTCCGTCCCGTACTATCAAAGGGTCCGTCCCGCATTTTAGAGGTCTATCCTCCATTTCAAAGGGTCCGTCCCGCATCTTCAAAGGGTCCGTCCCGTACTTTCAAAGGGTCCGTCCCGCATCTTCAAAGGGTCCGTCCCGCAGAAGTCAAACTCTCACAAAATCTTTGGGTGACTCCCCGGACAGTCAAATCTTTGGGTGACCCCCCGGACAGTCAAATCTTTGGGTGACTCCCACAAAAGTCAAATATTTGGCTTTTGATTCCCACACAGTTTTTTCCCACATTGCCCCATACACTTTCTCTCAGTACGCGAATCAAGACTAAACTTGGTTTATTTGCACAACACACGGAGAAATCAAGACTACACTTGATTTGTTCCATCACACACAATTTTCAAGGGAAAAATCAAGACTATACTTGAATTTCCTTTCCACACATTATCTCACAACATATCTTCACACGGAGAAATCAAGACTACACTTGATTTGTTCCATCACACACAATTTTCAAGGGGAAAATCAAGACTATACTTGAATTTCCTTTCCACAACATATTTTCACACGGAGAAATCAAGACTACACTTGATTTGTTCCATCACACACAATTTTCAAGGGAAAAATCAAGACTATACTTGAATTTCCTTTCCACACATTATCTCACAACATATCTTCACACGGAGAAATCAAGACTACACTTGATTTGTTCCATCACACACAAATTTTCAAGGGAAAAATCAAGACTATACTTGAATTTCCTTTCCACACACAACATATTTTCCCACGGAGAAGGCAAGACTATACTTGATTCTCCTTTCCGTACATCTCTCAATATTATTCGAATCGCCCTTAGATTCGATCCCCAAAGCCTTGCCACAAATCGCATCTTTGGCTTGAGACGCCGCACGTCCGCCACTCGGGTACTAAACGCCCAGGTTTCGGAACTACGACTTGGCTTGATTCCTCTTGGGATACGTAGGTAGCCCGACGTGGGTTCAGCCGCTCGACCTACCTGGTCATCTTCCATTTGTGACTCAGCTCGAGTCCAAACCTCACATCCGCAAAATCATTGTCTTACCTCCTGAAATCCCTTTTTTCAGGACGGATCCTATTTTTTATCGTCGACCCTACTTGTCTTACAAGAAGCGTCGCCGAGGGGCTACTGTTAGTACCCGGTCCGAAAAAAGTGTTTTAATGAGTACAGGGACTGAAGCGCAATTCGGGAAAATTTGGGACTAAATTGGAATTTGGAAGCTTTTTGGACCAAATTGGAATTTATGGAAAATTCAGGGACTAAACGGGAAATATGGAAATTTTGGACGAATTTGATATATAAAAATTCCTGGAATTAAATGAAAGATAAAATTCCAAAGAGCGAAGTGCAAAAGAAGTCATTTCAGTGGCCAAAGTGGACTTGAAAATAGCGGAGACGAAACGAATATTTATTAAATACAAAACTAAGCATTGCATGGTAGGACTTTTGCAATAGTGGCCGGCCAATTCTAAGCTGTTTGCGGCCAGGAGCAATTGCATTTGGGGCCAAGGTGCAGCATTTGGGCCAAGGCTGAAATGGAACTGGGCTTTGCAATACTTGTGCCGATCGACCATTTATCAGCGCCGCCAGAACCTTAATTTAAGTGCCGATCGAACCTTAAATTAAGGCCGATCGACCCTTTATTTTTTGTGCCGATCGAACCTTATTTTAGGGCCGATCGACCCTTCAGTTGGCCCAGCCCAAGTACCGAAGCACTATAAATAAGTGTGCCCGGCTCCCATTCTAAACACACAATTCATTCGGGAGAAGCGAGATTACACTTGCTTTACCCGTATTTCTTCCTACTCTCTTCGAATCGCCCTAGATTCGACCCCAAAGTCTTGCTACAATTGGTAAGACTCTTTTTAATATTTTTATTCCCTATTATTATTATTGTCTTATTATATTTGCATGCTTATTATATTTTAATTGTTCCTTTATGCTAGATTTAGGACTGTTTTAATATATTTAAATATGCAATAGCCGAGGATGATCTAAGGTTTCGCCCTAAGAAACCCAATGGATCTAGGAACTATTTCTTTCCTTCCACCTTAGTAATAATAATCTCATGATCAACAATCCCCCAAGGATGAACGTTGATTAGTGCACCTTACAAGGGCCTAACTCAAAGGTTCTAGGGTGTAATCATCAATTAATTCTTTCTCTCCCCTCCTCCTTATGCATGATCCCGTTTCTTCTATCTATTCCCGTAAACACCGCACACAACCAACACCCCACATGCTAGAAAGACCGATTCGTCGGGCAATAGGAGTGATAACGTTTCTTCTTCTGTTGTAACTTGACCCCCGAACCCAATTAACTGTTTAGCCTTTTTTCAAAGCTTTGGGCTATATCAAAGTGGCGTGGCGACTCTCAAGATTTAAATTAATATTTTTAATATGGTTTAAATCGAGTGTCACTAAATGAATATCCTATTTCGATCCGACTTTTTTATAATTATTTATTTCAAACTTCCGAATGCGCGTTGCATCGGGACGGGGTATTCACAGGTGTGTGTGTTTAGAGAGAGAGAGAGAGAGAGCAGGAAGAGATCAAAATGAGAGGGGAGAGGAAATGACGTGAAGGGAGGGAGGAGAGGAGGAGCCTAGGGGTGTCCGGGGAATTTGAATATGGGGATAACTCTTTATTTGGAATTTACAAAAAAAAAATTTTTAAGGGAAAAAAAATATGGGCAGAGGGGTGTTAGAGGAATTTTTCCTTTAAACAATATTGTGTTCTCCCCCTGAATAGCATCCACATTCACGAATCCCTCATTCTTTCATATCACCTTTACGTCGTCATTAGTTATTAATAACCACAAATCTCAAACAGTTTTACCAACATTTATGACCAAAATTATTACTTTCTCTTTCCTACCATTTATTTAAATAACCATTTAATATGTTAAAAATTATACAAAATGTATTTGATGGAGTCTCTATTTATATAGGGTGAACAAATATAAATATTGGTAATTTTAATTTTAAGTTTACTTTTTTTTTTTATTTTTTCTTATAAAACAACTACTCCCTCCTCCGTCATGTTACAACACACAAAATGAGTTTGCCCAAAAAAATAAGATAAGTTTATAGTGGAGTAAGTGTTGTGAGTATGAAAAGTGAAGTACAAGAGAGAAAGTAGAATGGAGAATAGTAAGTTGATAAATGATATGAGTATCACAAGTGAGTCTCATGAATAAACAAGTATTAAAAACGTTCATTTTGACTTGTACATTTTATAAGGGAGAATGCCCCATAAATTCTAAAAGAAAAATTATAATGCCCTTTAAGTTTCTTCTCATGTTATATTATTTTATAACATACTGCAACAAATGACAATTTATGATACTACATAATTGCAGTGTTCTAAAAGACCCCGCCTAAGGGCGCCTAGGCCCCACCTAGGCGCTAGGCCCCTCTCCAACGCCTAGTTCTAAGCCCCGCCTAGGTCCCGACTAATCCCGACTAACCCCGACTAGTCCCTGCCTAGGCGCTAGGCCCGACTCCGCCGCCTAGCATCCGCCTAGCGCTTTTTAGAACCTTGCATAATTGAATATAATACTGCATATATATGGTAAATGGATTTAGCAAATAAGGATGGTCTTTGTTCCGTAAGCAAATTGACAGTAGACAAACTGCTCCATAATTTTCAATCATTATTAATACTCTCTGAATGAATTAGAGCATATATTAACATAAAAAAAAAATGATGATTTCAACTATATCATGAATCAAAATAAAGCATTTCAAGCTTTCTTAAAACTCAAACTTAATCCAGAATTTGAGCAGGCTCTGATACCAATTGTTGAAACATTTCTATTCCATTAAATCAAAACACTCATGTTCTGAAGAAGTTTGAGAAAGAATGAAGGCGGAAGCGTACCTGTTGAATCCATCTTGATGTTCTTAAAGAGAGAAGAAAGAAAGGTAGGGAATGAAGTTCTTCTAAATGATAGTGCCCACACTTTAATCTTCTTAAGAAATGAAGAGAAGTTTATGACTGAATTTTGTGAATATAATAAGTATCTCTAATGGCTGATGGATAGCCCTTATATAATAAGAGAAGTGACACTTCATTTAGGGACTACACCCTTTCATAAAGATGGTGGTGTGAAGTTACCATTATGCCCATCATTTAATGGTACTTACACCTAATGTAATTCTACATATTTAATCTATACTCCCTCCGTCCCGCTAATATTAGCACACTTTCCTTTTTGGGCGTCCCGCTAATATCCGCACACTCCTAAAAAGGAAACTTTATATTAATAAAATATTCACCCAACCCCACTCATTCTCTCTCCTACATTATTTTAATACTCACAACACCATTATAATTTAATACACCCTCCACTCATTCTCTCTCCACTCATTCTTTTACACTCACAACATTTTATTAAAATATCATATTCCTTAATTCCCGCGCAAACAGTGTTTGTGCTAATATTAGCGGGACGGAGGGAGTACTTTAAATTTATTAAATGATTATAATACATAGAATTAAATAACTCATATTTATTAATCCATGTTCTAACAATCTCCCACTTGAATTACATGAATATGTGTCTTTGACTTAATAAATTTTTTAATCATTTATAATATGAATGACAACTAGAGCCGTCAAGTTGGGACGTCCCTTAATCATTTATAATATGAATGACAACTAGAGCCGTCAAGTTGGGACGGTCCCGTCGGGACGTCCCGTCCCGCAATAGATTTGGGACGGGATGGGACGGAGTATTTTAGTCCCGTCCCGTTTCGTCTCGTCCCGTCTCATCCTGTTCCCTTCGTGGGACAACATGGTGCGATCCCGCCCGTCTCGTTCCCGTCCCGCATATCGCGGCCCTGTATATCTCCCTGGTTTCAGTTCCCCAACCTTGGTAACAGCACTTTGAGAATCTCATGAGACTGAGGATTACCGAGTAAATAAATAAGACCATTCACAGTACCGTATTTTTAACTTCGGTACTTGAGAATCTCATGAGACTGAGAAATGGAACGCCATCCTGGTTGCTAGATAATCTTCCTAAGAAACTAAATGCTGTAATTGTTTTGCAAGGAAATGTATGTTAATGCTTTTAAATTGAGAAGAAACTAAGGATAGCAGAAGGATTTTTCAGTTCAATCAACATCAGCAATGCACAAGTACAAACTTACTTTGTAGTTGCAGTTCTAATGGTAATATCATCAGAACTCCAGATCAGCAGGAAAGCTCAAGGGTCTATTAATATTTAGAAATTTGTAAGACTCATAATATGTGCTTAATGTATTCTAAGTTGGTTTGTTCGCAATAAATAGGACAGCACACCACCATTATCAGAGGTGGAGGACGTTTAAAGAGGGAACATGTCTATGAGTAAGTGCAATGCATTTTGGCCTTCGCCGTGGCCATGGCGCCAAGTCAACGCTTATCCCTCCTAGTCAACGGGTCCCGCATGGGTCCCGCGGGATCCCGCGTCCCGCAAATGGGATGGAGTATTTTAGTCCCGTCCCGTTTTGTCCCATCCCGTCTCGTCTCGTCCCATTCCCGTCGTGGAACAACATAATTTCGTCCCGTCCCGTATTCCCGAATTGACAGCTCTAATGACAACCCTTATGTGCACTTTTATTGTCATCCAACACAATCCCGTCCATTAGTCTTATAAGTATAGGAACTAAAGGGGCAGTCGTTGTAATTGATTCGCAACTAAACCCACATTAATCACATATATATATTCAACTAAATGACATAGATTAAGTATATATATGTAGCATGGAATATTCAAGGAATATACAAAAAATGTATATATATTCTCCAACTAGTCCTTCTTAACCAAATGAGATCAATATGCAAAAACAAATAGCAAATAAAGCACAACACAAACTCCCGCTATATTATGCATTATCAAAAGTCGTTTCACACGTATGAGCAGTATGCTTCGTGAAACATCAAAAGAGATAACGCTTCATAAAACACGAATCCGTTAACATGAAGTTTGTTCCTATAAGTTGTATATCTATTTGTTCATTTTATACTTATTTCTCTTCAATAAGAGACATAATCATACGATGTCTTTCGACATCTTTGCATCTAGTAAAAACAGAATCAGAATACCTAATGATCTCAAAATGATCCGATTTTTGTATACATAAGCATGTAGTTTAATGTTTTATAGGTACTTCATCATTCTTTTGGATACGACTTAATGTTCTTCTTTCCGAATTGCTTTGGTATCGACCAAGCATCCCAACAATAAATGCAAGGTCTGGACGAGTACAGACTTGCGCATATGTTAAGCTTCCTATTGCCGGTGCATAAGGGATATTTTCCATATACTTTGATTCAAAATTATTTTAGGACATTGCTTTAAACTGAATTTATCTTCTTTAGAAACAGGGGTGTCACGTGGTTTACAATTTTGCATGCTAAACCTTTGTAAGACTTTCTCAATATAGCTTTTTGTGATAATCCCAAAATACCTCGTGATCGATCACGATGAATTTGGATTCCCAATGCTTTACCAAGATCTTTCATTTCAAATTTGTTTGAAAGAAATTTCTTAGTTTCCTTTAAGAGATTAATGTCATTACTAGCAAGCAAAATATCATCCACATATAAGACCAAAAAATATAAATTTATTCCCACTGAACTTATGGTACACACAATCCTCGACAAGATTCGTTTCAAAACCAAATGAAAGAATTACTTGATTGAATTTTGAGGTTCCATTGACGAGAGGCTTGTTTGAGGCCATAAATGGATTTCTTTAATTTACAAACTGATTGATTAGTTTGATCTGAATCAGTCACCATTTCTGGTTTCCTGATATAGATGGTTTCCTCAATGTCTCCATTGAGAAAAGCCGTCTTAACATCCATTTGATGAAGCTTAAGATCATAATGTGCCACTAATTTCATAATGATCCTAAAAGAGTTTTTAGAAGATATCGAAGAAAATGTTTCTTTATAATCAATGCCTTCCTTTTGAGCAAATCCCTTAGCGACAAGACGAGTTTTATGGCTTTCCACATTACCTTGTGAATCCCTTTTGGTCTTAAAAACCCATTTACACCAAATGAGTTTCACATTCTTAGGTAATGGGACAAGATCCCAAACGTCATTGTCTTTCATGGATTTTAACTATTCATTTATGGCATTAATCCACTTATGAGAATTTGGACCACTAATGGCTTCATGGAAGGTGATTGGTTCATCTTCCACTAAACCTAACGGTTCCTCATTCTCGGCAAAATACACATCATAATAGTCCGGAATGACACTCCTTCTTGCTCTATTAGATCCTCTTAAGGGCACCGATTCATCTTGATCTTGAGGTTGTTGAATTTCATCATCAACATTTTCATGTTGTTCATTAATAGGAGAATTAATGTTATTTTGAATTATATGTTCTTGCTGAATTTCAGGCACAAGTGCTTGATTTTCGATAGGAACTATAGGAAGAGGTATATAAACGGATTCCTCCTCTAACTCTTCAAATTCAAAATTACTATTCAAATTTTCCCCTCTAAAATCAACATCCTCAAAAAAACCTAGTATTTCCCGTTTCGAAAAATGTTCTAGTTTTTGGGTCATAGAATTTATATCCCCTAGATCTCTCAGCATACCCTACAAAATAGCTACTAACAGTTTTAGGGTCCAGTTTGCCCTCATTAGGCCTATAAGACCTAGCTTCTGCTAGACATCCTCATACATGAAGATGATTTAAGGACGGTTTCTTATTCGTCCATAACTCATAAGGGGTTTTGTTGGTAGCCTTTGAAGGTGCTCTATTGAGAATATAAGTTGCGGTTTTTAATGCGTCGCCCCATAATGATTGAGGTAAAGAAGTACAAAAAATCATACTTCTTACCATATCCTTAAGGGTTCTATTCCGTCTCTCAGCTACACCATTCATATTGGGTTTTCCCGGCATGGTGTAGTGAGGGACAATCCCACACTCTTCTAAATAGCGTGCAAAAGGACCTGGACCGTTGTTCACCTGACCCGTCATTCCTACCGTAGTATTCACCACCACGATCGGATCTAACGTTCTTAATAGTCTTTTTAAGTTGATTTTCAACTTCAGCTTTGAAAGACTTAAAAACTTCCAATGATTGAGATTTTTCATGAAGTAAATAAATGTATCCATAACGAGAGAAATCGTCTATGAACGTAATGAAATATGTTTGACCGTTCCATGAAGGGGTAGTGAACAGTCCACATATATCCGTATGAATAAGTTCTAAGACGTTTGAGGCTCTCAAGGATTCTGTGCTTTTAGTGTTTGTAAATTTCCCTTTAAGGCATTCAATACAAAAAGTTATTTTCCGGAGTATCAAGTTTGTTAAGTATTCCCTTGGACACAAGCTTGTCAACTCTCCTTTTGGAGATATGACCTAAATGCTTATGCCACAAAGTATAAGAATTTAGACTTGAAAACTTTCGCTTAGTACCTCTGGTTTCATTATTATGGGACTCATTAATAGTATTTACTGTTTGAAGTAAATATAAATTGTCATTGTAAGATAAAGTACTAATACCGACAACTTTGGAATTGAAAATAAGATCACATTTATTATTACCAAATGAAGAGGAATAACCTTCCCAATCTAATACTGTGACTGATATCAAATTTCGCCTAAATGACAATACAATAAATGTATTATTTAATACAAAATAATAGCCAGTACTTAACAATAACCTAAATGTCCCAATGCCTATAACTTCCACCGGATTCCCAGCTCCCATATAGATAAATCTTTCATCTTTGCTAGGGCTTCGATAGTTCAGGCAACCCTGTATACATGAACTAATGTGAGTTGTTGCACCAGAATACAACCACCATGTATATTAAGGAATTGAAACCAAATTTGCCTTAGTACAAACAAGACCAAATGACATACCATTCCGAATTCGCCATTTGAGATACTTATGATAGTCGTTCTTCAAGCGAGTAAGGTCCTTGCAAAAGAAGCATTTCTTGACTTTATGCTTCTTACTTGCAACCGCAATTTCCTTCCCTCTTCTCTTGTGTCATATGTGAAAGTAATCCATTAATATTCCACTTGTACTTTTGACATTTATAGGTCACCTCAAAAGGACCAAATTGAGGAGGAAGATAGATCAAAACTAAGTGCACGAGCAAATCTTCCGAAATCTCTAACTTAAGTGCCTTTAGTTTGATCGAAAGATGAAATAATTCAATAATGTACTCCCGAAGATTTTCGTTACCCTTGTAACGTATGGAAACAAGTTTCCACAAGAATTCAAAAAAAAAATTCAGTATTTTCGATCTCAGAGACATTGTCCAAAAATGTCTTCGAAACTGCATTTTCCATGATCATTAGACTCACGCGGTTGGACCGTTCCCATTGCTCAACATTTTTCCGTTCTATAACGGCATTTCCTTTAGTGAGAGCAGCGGGACTTGTTTTCCTAATGCGTGATCGGTGTCCATACAGCCTAAGATCATCGTTACATTATTTTTTCAAGTTTTAAAGTTAGTCCCATTAAGCATCGGAACATTGTTCATAGCAGTAGTAATAGATGAAGCGTTTATTAAATCTGTTGGGAATAAGAACGAAGAATGAATACAAAACATGTATAAGAAACTACATAATGAATAAAGTGATTAACTATATCGAATCCCATCAAAAATATAATTAACATGACATCAAAACTAATCTTTGAATTGCGAATTGACTCATAATTTAACTTATCTTAGAGTAAACAAATAACTTTAAACAATACATTTTAAATACTTGCCTTCCTTTGGGCTGGTTCAAGTATCTAAAATGTCCTAACATTTAAAGGTACTTGTTACCCGGCAATAAAGAATATAAACAACTCATTTTAAATACCCGCCTTTCTTTAGGATGGTTCAAAGTATCTAAAATGACCTAATATTTAATTCAATTATTATCCCATGAATGCAAATATTTAGTCACTAACAAGACTTCCTTTGGAAAATTCATGTTACCACATATCAATAAGAACATTAATCACTTTAACAAATTTGCATTTAAATAACGTAAATTACTTTGGCAACAATATTATTTAAACAATGAATAAATTTGTTTAAGCATATAATTAATCATACTTTAGGGCACAAATTAATGTATACTTTACCCAAATAATGAATGAAAATTGACTAAAATATTGAAAAATTTGAAAATCTGGCCAAAATAAGTCGTGATCGGCCGAGTCAAGGAAAGTGCTCGGCCGAGCAAAAGACTCCAGAGAACACCCCTTTCGGCTCCCTTGCGCTCGGCCGAGTCCTTAGGGTGCTCGACCGAGCATCATGTCCGTTGGATGCCGCCTTTTCAATTAATTTCAAAACTTTGTGCTGTTACAAATGGGGTGCTCGGCCGAATCAAGAGGTGTGCTCGGGCGAGCAGCCCCTGAACGTCAAATTTTCCAGATTTTGACTATCAATCCTTAACTTAACGGTGAATCAATTTTCAACCAAAGCAAGTAGATCCGCATACTCACAACACATTTTTAAATGCATGGCTATGCATTTGAACAAACTAACAACGCATTCAATGATGATGGCTATGTTTAAAATGGGATAATCTTACATTAAAAATTGAAAGCCTTTTGACTAAAAATTTAACTTTAACCAAAAAAATGAATTTAAAGCATCGTACCGAAATGACACAAGTTTAACCCAAAGATTAATTAGTGTCCTTAAATGATGCGAATCAACAACAAGAAAAAAAAATAAACAAACAAGGCCCAACAAAATTCATCGGTTCCGAAACAATGCGTTGGTTGAGGGTTTCCATTGTAATTTTCTGTACCCACCGTTGAATCCATAAAATTAGGCCCCATAATAAAATCATTTTACAACAGGTTTAATTTATATTACATTCAAGCATGTAAATGAACTATAAAGAAATCATTTAGAGTCCCAGTATATGATAAATGGATTTAGCAAATAAGAATGGTCTTTGTTCCGTAAGCAAATTGACAGTAAACAAACTGCTCCATAATTTTCAATCATTATTAATATTCTCTGAATGAATTAGAGTATATTAAAATTAAAAAAATGATGATTTCAACAATATCATGAATCAAAATAAAGCATTTCAAGCATTCTTAAAACTCAAACTTAATCCAAAATTTGAGCAGACTCTGATATCAATTGTTGAAACATTTCTATTCCGTTAAATAAAAAAACTCATGTTCTGAAGAAGTTTGAGAAAAAATGAAGGCGGAAGCGTACCTGTTGAATCCATCTTGATGTTCTTAAAGAGAGAAGAAAGAAAGGTAGGGAATGAAGTTCTTCTAAATGATAGTGCCCACACTTTAATCTTCTTAAGGAACGAAGAGAAGTTTATGACTGAATTTTGTGAATGTAATAAGTGTCTCTAATGGCTGATGGATAGCCCTTATATAATAAGAGAAGGGGCACTTCATTTAGGGACTACACCCTTTCATAAAGATGGTGGTGTGAAGTTACCATTATGCCCATCATTTAATGGTACTTACACCTAATGGAATTCTACATATTTAATCTATA
Organism: Adenophora triphylla var. japonica; assembly: GCA_022495995.1. Classification (NCBI taxonomy): domain Eukaryota; kingdom Viridiplantae; phylum Streptophyta; class Magnoliopsida; order Asterales; family Campanulaceae; genus Adenophora; species Adenophora triphylla. The sequence goes on from JAFEMH010000360.1 coordinate 88,816, forward strand.
CTTTAACTTTATTAAATGATTATAACACATAGAATTAAATAACACATACTCCCTTCGTCCCGCCCAAAAGGGCAAAGTTTGTGTCTTGCACGGGAATTGAAAAAAGTGATGTAGGAAAGAGAAAAAGTGTATAGTGGAATAAATGTTGTGAGTGAAAGATGATGTAGGAAAGAGAAAGTGTGGTAGGGATTAGGAAATAGTTAGTGGATATTTAATGTGAGAGTATGACAAGTGGGTCCCACAAATAAAGAAGTAATAAAAAACTTTCCATTTTTGAGTTGTGCCCTTTCAAATAGGACGCCAAAAAAGAAAATTTGTGCCCTTTCGAACGGGACGGAGGGAGTATTTATTAATTCATGTTCTAACACATTATATTTTGCAAAACTAAAAAATGATAATGTTCATAATGTTTTTTCTATTAAAAATCAAGATTTTCAACATGTCCCTTACATTCAAAATGATTCATTTTAAAAAGGAGAGAATAATAATTTTATAAATAAAAAATAATTAATTTGAGTAACAATTATCCACCTTTCATTTGTTCCTCTTCCTTGTATTGTATGACAAACCAAAAAATTATTGGGAAAAATACCAAAAAGTCCCTATTAAAAATTTTACATCCAAAAAATCCAATAAATAATTCTTCTATCAACAAAGCCCAAAAAATAATTTTCAGTACCAAGATGTCCAAACTTTCACGATTTAACCAATGCCATTAGGTAGGGGTGTGCAACAAAACCGAAAAATCAAAAAAATTGGATCGAAATCGAGAAAATCGGATCGAGAAAATCGAACCCGACAAAATCGAAATGTTAATGGTTTTAACCATTTAAAAACCGAAACTTTCGGTTTCGGTTTTGGTTTCAAATGAAAAATCGAACCGAACCGATATTATTAAAACAACGTGTCATTTTAATATATACTAATTTCATCTTCTCATCTTGCTTTAAAGTTAAAATTATGCTTACGGTAGTTTAACTGTTATTTGTAGTGGCAGGTTGTACACTTAAATTTGTCATGAAAATCTTAAGTACTTTAGTATTGCATCTTCTCATCTTGCTTTGTTAATGAGGAATTAATAAATTTCATCTTGCTGAATATCATAATCCAACCATCAATATATGCATATTCTTCTCATCTTCTTGTTGAAACCGAACTACACCGAACTAAACCGACACCAAATCGAAATCGAATAAAACCGAAGCTTAATGATTTTAAAATACAAAAATCGATATCTTTCGATTCGATTTCGATTTTAGCCTAAAATCGAATCAAACCGGACCGAACACACCCCTACCATTAGTAGGTTTTCAGCAATTAATTTGCCACACAATATCTGTGGGTTGGGTCTCTCTATTAAAATCTTTGTAAAATCTAGAAACCCATTTCAAAATGGGTTTTGATTTCGATAATTTACTTTAAATGTATGTATGTGTTGAAATCTGATATCAAATGGGTTTTATTGTACTCTCTTTTAATTGAGTTATAAAATTTGGATAAATTTGAAGGTAGAGGAAGATGGGGATGGCTGGTGGCAAAGGATGGGGGTGGTAGAGAGAGATCAGTGTTTGGTGGATTTTGTTTTGGTGCCTGAGGTGGTGGTGTTTTTGATTTTTGATTTTTTTCTTTTTCAGTTGTTGGTGGTGGTTCAGTGATAATGGATTTTGGTGGTGACTTAGGAAGTACTCACTAGAGGAGGAATGGGAAGAAGATGATGGTGGCTATGGAGGTAGTGGTGGTGAAGAAAGGTGTGGGTTGGGGAAGAAAGAGTGGGGGCTATTTGATAAAATGAGTGTGAGGAAAAAGAATTTAAGATTTTAGTCTTTCATCGTTTAGAAATTTCATTTAACTCTCTTATTACTAATACTAATTTCAATTAACCATAATTAAGTTGTATGTGCTCAGCAAGCGGTGACTTAACTGAAAATGTTAACATTTCCTTAAAATAATCCCTATTTGCCAACTTTTGTCAACTTCAGACCCTTGATAGCCAAATTTAAAATATTGAACCCCTTTTTGCCAGTAACCCTCAAACTTCAGACCCTTATTTATAATTTGCACAATAAAATTTTGCTTATAAAATCTTCGTTTTGTTTTCAGCAATTAATTTGCCACACAATATATGGGTATTAAAATCTTTGTAAAAATATTCGTTTTCACCTCTCCTAAAATTGTAAAAATTGTGGACTTCACTTATCAATTTTATTCATTTTTTTAGTTACATATTAAAATTGTGGACCCCATTTGTCAATCTTAGTCACTTTTTTTTCTCACACATTTAAATTGTGGGTCTCACTTATCAATTTCACTCACTTTTTCCACTCACAATCCATTTTCTATTATCCATTTTCTCAATTTTCGTGTCTCAAAAAATGGTGAAATTTCGGTCGGAACGGAGGGAGGAAGTATATACTACTCTCAAGTTCCTTTTTTTTGTTTGTGTCGGAAACATAATGAAAATGTTTAGGAAGAGGTAGTTTGGGTTGTTTTATTTCTATTTGGATTAACCGTACACGATAGCAACTGAAAAAGGAACACGTTTTACATGAAAAACAACCAATTAAAACCTTGTACACATCATATTAATAGTTTGGACAGCGGATAATTTAATCCGATGATGATAGATTATTAGGATATAAATTTAATGAATACTTTTCCTTTTTATAACTAATTAACACCGTCTTTGACTTTATAATATCCACTAAAAGTTGAATAGCTGATGTGATCTCTACAAAACTATCAAAATCCACATTTCATTTCTGCAATTTCTCCTTTCTTTGTAGAACTGTGTTTTTAGGAAGCCCAGAACCTTATAAATACAAACCAATCTGTCCCTTAACCTGAGTTTTTAATCGGTTGATGATGACGATGATCCTTCGTTTCGCTTATGCTTCTTATCTCTGCCTGGTTGTCTTGTCCCTCTTCACCTCTTTCGCTTCTCCTACATTGTTGTTCCAGGTATCATTATTGTTCAATTATTCGTCGTTTTGAGTCTGATCAAGTCACCATATGTACAGTTTCTATACATATAGATGTGTGTATGTGTGTGTGTTCGTATACATAATTGTCACATGGATTTTGATGATGGCCGGCTGCAGGGGTTCAACTGGGAATCAAGCAATAAGCAAGGAGGTTGGTACAACTCCCTCATCAACTCTGTATCCGACATAGCTACTGCCGGAACCACCCATGTCTGGCTACCTCCACCATCTCAATCTGTTTCTTCCCAAGGTTTATGCCCATTTTTTCGTGATATTTTTTTTATTTTTTTTCAAACGTTTGACATCCAGATTATTTACTTTTTCTCTATCCATACAGGATACTTACCAGGAAGGTTATATGATCTTGATGCCTCAAAGTATGGAAATAAGGAACAACTGAAAGCATTAGTCAAGGCATTCCATGATGAAGGGATAAAATGCTTAGCTGACATAGTTATAAACCACAGATGTGCAGAGAGGCAAGATAGCAGAGGTATATGGTGTATTTTTGAGGGAGGCACGTCTGACGATCGTCTCGACTGGGGCCCATCCTTCATTTGCAAAGACGACGTAGAATATTCTGACGGCAAAGGTAATCTGGACACCGGAGACGGCTATGCACCCGCTCCGGATATCGACCATCTAAATCAGAGAGTCCAGAGAGAGTTATCGGATTGGATGAACTGGCTCAAGACTGAGATTGGTTTTGACGGATGGAGATTTGACTTTGTCAGAGGTTATGCTCCGAGTATTACGAAGATATATATGGATAATACAACCCCGGATTTTGCAGTAGGAGAGTTGTGGAACTCTCTATCGTACGATGGAGATGGAAAGCCTAACTACAATCAAGATCAGCATAGGAATGAACTTGCTCAGTGGGTCCAGAATGGTGGTCGAAGAGTTATGGCTTTTGATTTTACCACAAAGGGTATTCTTCAAGCTGCAGTGCAAGGAGAGCTGTGGAGACTGAAAGATGCTGGCGGAAAACCTCCAGGGTTGATCGGAAAGTTGCCCGGAAATGCAGTCACATTTATTGATAATCATGATACAGGTTCAACTCAGAATCATTGGCCGTTTCCATCTGATAAAGTCATGCAAGGATATGCCTACATTCTTACCCATCCAGGGATTCCTTCACTGGTAATATTTCATTCCAACTTACTCTTTGAATTATATTTGCTTAAAAGAGATGCATATCTTTATATATATATATATATATATATTTTTTTTTTTTCAGTTTTATGATCACTACTTTGATTGGGGGTTGAAGAAAGAAATTATTAGTTTGGCTGCAATTAGGGGCAGGAACCGGATTTGTAAAAGAAGCCAAGTGGAGATTATGGTTGCGGATGCTGATCTTTATGTAGCAATGATAGATGGGAAGATCATTGTGAAGATTGGGCCGAGGTTTAATGTTGGTAATATAATACCTCCAGAATTCAAGATCGCTACTTCTGGAAATGATTATTGTGTGTGGGAGAAAAAATAGCGGAAAGTTTGATTAAAAGGTATGTAACGCTTAGAGTTAGCGTAGTCCATTACGAAACAATAGATCAGAGTTTTTAGCTCTCTTTTAGCCTTCTGCTAACTTACATTAGTAGATGATAAGCTGTACGAAACTCGATCAACAATGTCAACTTCTTGTTTTGACAGTACACATAAACTGATGGGTACAGAGTGTTTTTGGGCCTGCTGTAATGTGGTAAGGGAGGGAAGAATTTTGTTGTTGATTTGCTGAATGCTTGTTTATTGAATGGCTTCTTAGAATTACATCAGACTGTTAGAAATTGGTAGTATTATTGGTGTTTGACCAATATTTGATCAAGTTTCTAGAAGTTTTTATTTTGTAAAAATAGAAATAAGTTGCAAATAATTAATCTGCATTTAGTGTAGATTAAAATGGTATATTTATTTTCTCAAAATCAATTTCGGATGAATGAGAAATTAATGGTTAAAGTGAGCAACTTAATGTTGTTAATTGAAGAGAAGTTGGAATGGAAAAGCCATATCCCACATTGCTAGGAAAAGGGAGGTTACTCCACTTTATTAATGTGAGCATCCAAGGAAGGAGATATCAAGTTGATCTCCTTGGGCCAACCTAGTTGAACCATTGGGCTAGAGATGCCCAAACGGTTCCAAACCGGCGGGCCGAACCGGAACCGGACCGGATAAAAACCGGAGGGAAACCGGACCGGACGAACCGTGAACCGGCGAACCGGCGGTTTTCCGGTCCGGTTAAGGTTCAAGATTTCAAAAACCGGTGAACCGCCGGTTAAGGAACCGGAACCGGAATCGCCGGTTCACGAACCGGAACCGGAACCGCCAACGGCTAGATGATCTGGTGCGTCCATTTCTTGATCCGACGGTCCATGTTTAATGACCGTTAAATAACGGTCAGTGACCAAAATGTAAAAAAAAAATATTTTTTTAATCGTTTTGGTCCCTAAAACGGTTTTTTTTTTTATTTTGGTCCCTAAAACGTTTTTTTTTTCTTTTTCTCTCAAACCTATAAATACCCTCCCCCTCCCTTTATTTTTTTCACTACTCTCTCTCAAGTCTCAAACTCTCAATTACTTACTCTCTTTCTCTCTATCTCTCAAAGACTCAAATCTCTCTCTCATCTCAATCTCTCAAGTCTCAAACTCTCAATTACTTACTCTCTTTTTCACATAAATTCATCTTTTCACCAAAAAAATGTCTTCATCTCGTGGCGGCCGTGGCGATAAGGGAAAGAATGTATCAAGTTCGCATCCATTTCCCCCCCCCCGCCGATGATTCCATTTGGGGCAATCTTAATGTTCAACCTCTACCACAAGAAACGTTTAATTTGAGCGATGATGAAGTTGATACAACATTTCCAATGGGTGATCATGGTCATACCGAAGGGAGTAACACTCAAACTCAAACCACTCAAACCCAAAGTGAAGCGCGAGGGGGTGGTCAAACTCAAATCCGAGGTCGAGGTCGAGGACGAGGAGGTCGAACCACGGGAAGGTCGGACATCATGACCGTGCACTTTTCAAAAGTGCCAATTGAAGGTACCAACCAATACACCGTTTCTTGCAACCATTGCCCTCAAAAATTTGCCTTTACCTATGGAGGTGGTTATGGGACATTTAAAAGACACTTGAATTCAAGGCACCCCGATCAAGTTGGAGATGCCCAAGATCAAACACAACTACAAGGATTTACGGGATCATCACAAGGTACGTCTTCGCAATTATTTAAATTTGATAATTCAACGTATAGAAGAGAAATGACAAAATATACTGCTGCTAAAGGATTACCCTTTAATTTTACTAATGATAGATTATGGTCTCATATGGCACAACTTTGTTTAAATCCCGCGGCTAAAGAAATTAATAAAAATACAAGTACTCGTGATACTAAAGCTCAATATCTACAAGGAAAATTAACTTTAATTAATACGTTTAAAGATTTACCCCAAAAATTGTCAATATGTGCCGATATATGGAGTGACTATTGGCAAACTCATAGCTATATAGGAATTACATGTCATTGGGTTGATATTAGTTGGAAATTACAAAAACGATTAATTGCATATAAATCTTTTGATACTGTTCATAACGCTCAAAATATTTGTAGTAAAATTGCTAATGTTTTACAAGAATATGGATTAGTTCACAAATTTTTTTCAATTGGATTTGATAATGCCGCAAATAATACTGCTAGTCTACCATCACTCATTGATATTTGTCAACCATCTATTGGTGGTAAATTTTTTCATGTTAGGTGCATATGTCATATTTTAAATTTGTGTGTGCAAGATGGTTTAACAACTTTAAAAGAACATGTAGCCCCAATTAAGAAAGTTCTTGCTTATATAATGAGAAACCATAGTGTAACAAATTGTGGATTAGATTTTGTAAAATAAATAATATCCCACCTAAAAGATTTTTCCTAGATGTTCCAAACCGATAGAATTCCACTTATAAAATGTTATCCGAATCTTATGATTTTCGTGAACTATTGTGTCAGTTTATTCAACAAATAGAGTATTCAACTATAATATTGCCTCATCAATGGGATATTTGTAATAATTTAAAGAAAATTTTGAATGTTTTTAAAGATGCTACCGTACAATTATCCGGTTCTTACTATCCCACTTCACCGTTAGTTATAGAACACGCCGCTAAAATTAGTTACATATTTATGCATTTTAAAAATGATCAAATTTTAGGTGAATGTATTAACAAGATGAGAACAAAATGGCTTAAATATTTTTTGATCATTCCCCCATTGTTTTTAGTAGCTAAACTATTAGATCCTAGGATAAGAGAAGATGGTTTAGAACAAATACTAGATTATTATTATAAGAATCTATTTTCCACCTAGCTTTGATTTGTTTTTAGATAGACCTATCCCAAAGGCAAAAGACGTTGTAATTGAGACTAAAAAAATTGTATATGAACTTTATAGAGAATATTATGATCTTTTTGGTAATATTGTTTATCCTCCTAGTAGTGAAAATGTAGGTGGTAGTTCTCACGAAGATAGCGATCCCTTTAACTTTATAGATAATTTAATTAGTTCTAGAACTCAAAAACGTCAACGAGGTGGCTCCACTTATATTGAACTTGAAAATTATTTAACCACTTCTTTTGAGCCTATAGATGATTTTGATATTGCAAAGTGGTGGGTACGAAGGGCAAACAACTATCCTATTCTATCATTGATAGCAAAGGAGATCCTAGCCGCTCCCGCCTCAACCGTTGCCGTAGAAGAAGTATTTAGTGTAGGAGGAAATGTCTTATCCGATCGAAGGTCAAGGTTGTCTCCATATAATTTAGAATATCAAATGTTGCTCGGCGATTGGCATAGAGCCGAACTAGGACTTCAAGATAAAAGAAGTAGTTCCAAGGAGGAGGAGGCCTTTGATGAAGATACATCGGGGAGCGAAGCCGAATGAACTACGTCGCTCTTTAGACTTTAGATTAGGTTAATTGTAATTTTATAGATTAGATTATAGATTAGGTTTATTTTTATTTAATTGTAATAGTTAGGTTGAGGTAAAGGCTCCTAAATGTCCACCCTTATTTATAAAAGGGTAAGGTTGGTTGTCCCCCTCATTTGTAATTTTATTTTAATTAATAAAATTTAAGGGTACCGTCCCTTTTTCTTTTATATACTTTCGTTTATTTTAAAAAAAATTAAGTTTTTATATGACTTTTTTGCAAAAAAATAACTTTTGTAAAACTTAACGTAAATTGTTAAGAATTTAACTTGTAATTTTTTTTTTTTTTTTTGAAGGATCGACACTTGGACGACCGCCCTAGTCATCTTGGGCGACCGCCCAAGCCTTTCATTTGTTTTTTAAAATCGACACAGGGGCGACCGCCCAAGTCATTCGGCCCTTCTTGGGCGACCGCCCAAGTCTTTTTTTTGAAATTAACCGGTTTAGAACCGGAATCGGAACCGTACGGCCGGTTCGGAACCGGGACCGGAACCGTGACAAACCGGGCCGGTTTCGGTTCAATACTTGGTGGAACCGTGAACCGCCGGTTCGGAACCGGCGGTTTGAACCGGATGGGCACCTCTACATTGGGCCAACCATGCATCCAAGTGGGCTATTGAGCTAGTTTTGTTCAAGCTCAAATTGGAGCCTTAACCCGCGAAGCGCGCGAAGGGCGGAATGAGCGCACTTTGCACTTCGCTGAGGAGCCTTAAACTTTTGACGGAATTCGGCTCGCGGTGCGGATCGGATGGGTGTGGCTCGAGGGGCCAAGCTAATGGGATTGGGCCAGCCGAATCATGGATGTGGGATGGTTTGGGCCGAGGTTCGAAGCATGGTCCCAAAGTGGGCGGCGGATGCTTGGCTGGCTTGGTTTGGGCCGCCTGGGTTGGGCCGAATGCTAATTGGGCTGGCGGATCCGGTTGGAGCATTTGGGTTGTGATGGTTCTTGAAAAGACATGGGGCGACCCCTGTCTATTTGAAGAGGCGGGTCAAGGCTACTAGGGTCGACCCAGCAGATCTCCTCCATCCAATTTGCTTAGATCCAACGGTCCAGGTTTAACGGGTGCAATTTGTGTCTATTCCCAATAGACCCCCCATCTCTTCAATAACTATAAATATCCCCCTCCTCCTCATTTCATTCCGATCCAAATCATTCAAGCATTCTATTCTCTAAAGCATTCTAGCATTCAGAAGTCTTACTTTCGAGTCCAAGAAAATTTCGAGTATTCAGTAGTTCGCCCGATAGTTTCAGAGTTGTTGTGCTGCAATCTGAAATTTCGAAAGTCGTTGTATCTTGGGGACAATTGCCGTAGACCGTGAGCACTCGTATACGGGGCAATATTGTCTTACGGAAAAAGAGTCAAACTCTTGCCTCGACTTATTTTATTTTAGAGAAATAATTTTTCCGTCCCGTTTTCTTTTTCAAAGTTATTTTTTAAATACACCCAATTTTTCCAACACAGACCATAGCCATTTTTGGCTATTTATACTACAACTTACACCACTTGTGGATTCTTCGAGCTTATTAGACCTCCGTCCCACCTAAAATCGGACTAGTGGTCAAACGAATAAATAAATATAACTTTGATCAATATTTAAATAGAAAATAATGATTATAATAAAAAAATTAAATTTGTTATTGTATCGCAATTAATGAAAATGTCCACTGCTGCTTAAAGTTTCCCATGTATCTAGCTCCTCTTCTGATGCTCGGACTCTTTAGTTTATCCCATCGTACCCGTGTCGTACATTCCTATTTTAGTGTTGTTGACAAGGATCCGGCGGATTAAACCAAAGAGTTCAAGCATCTTAGTGACTAGCTCATAATTTTCTTTAGACAGGTTTTGAATCCTTTTACCTAAATCATCAGAGTGAAAATGTTGTTTGATTACCGTCTTTGTTGGGAAATATAGGTCCATATGAAGGTGGGAAGCCTAATGCTATCTTTTCTTTCACTGATACGGACTTCCTTCACATTCACATGAACATCGTGTCAAAAAGCTCTTTTTCAAGCGGCATTCGATGTCCCTTTCAATACGAGAGATCTGGAGTTCAAACCCACCAAATGCAATTTCTACCACTTCAAACCCACCAAATGCAATTTCTACCACTTTAAAAAGTGCAACTTCTTGTAATAGATTTAATCATTCATTAATAAAAAATATTTACTCCCTCCATCCAGAAATAAATAACAATTTAAAGTTTTTTCTTTGGTTTCCTAAATTGTCCATAGTATGTTTTTAATCAAGATCGTCCTGTTCCCCATTCAATTATGTGCCTTGTTTCATTCCAAAATTTACATTGGTCTCAGATGACTCCTTATTAGCAAGGCTGATAGTAAATAGGATAACATTTGCACTGACCAAACACATTGTTACTCACCCCCAATACATGCAGGCTCCTTGTTTTAAAAAAGGGCATTATAGGAAGCTCACCAAAGTGTACAAGCATACTATTTATAGAAATGTGACACTCATTCCCGGGACAAACCAAATAGAGTGTGACATTTATTCTGAAGTGTAGGGAGCATATTCCAATGAAATGTACTTGCAGTTGTTACAACTGGCTGATATGTTCACGAGTGCAATGAAGGTCAAGAGAAGCTTGGGTGCGGCCCAACAATTTGACCCTAAAAAAATTGTTTAAAGTTCATTCTAAGTTAAAAAATAATAATATAAAAATAGACGAATGCGTATATACGTATTCTTGTCAAATAATTTGGAAAAAGAATGTCCAAAATTCTTCTTGCTTTAGAAGGATATGTAATGTTGACAGTTTCAAAAGAAGATTGTTGGGAATGGGCTGGGTTTTACTTAAACAAGTCAAGCAAAACGAATACTTCCTCCGTCTCATATGAATAAATATCAAAAATTATGATATAAGAATTAAGAAAAAATATGAGAGAGAAATAATGGGAGAAGGTGTTTGTGGTTGTGGGTATGTAAAATTAAATAGCCAAAATCTAGGGAGAAATTTTCTCCATAAGTTATGAAGAAACGGGTATTCAGAACCTTTTGAAAGGATATCCAGAAATTTTGTATTGGCCATGACCTTGGCCCATGGTCTTGGCTTGAGCAATTCTGGATATCAATATTAAATGTTCTGGATATCCAGAACTCTTTAAAAGTGATATCCAAAAACTTTTGAAAGGATATCCAGAACCTTTTGAAAGGCTTCTGGATATTAATATTAAATATTCTGGATATCCAGGACTCTTTGAAAGTGATATCCAGAATCTATTTAAGTTGATATCCAAAAAGTTGGTATGTGTTGGTCCCATTCTAACATAACTTCTGGATATCATGATCAAAGGGTTCTGGATATCCAGAACCTTTGAGACTGATATTCAGAACCTTTGGAAAAATACGTTTTTTCATAACTTATGGAGAAACGCGTTTCTTCGAAGATCTACTCAATTAAATAGGAGAGTGAATAAGTATGATGAATAGTAGTTGAGTGGTGCTATGAGTACAAAAGTAAAATAAGAAAGAAAATAATATAAAAACTTTGTAATTTTAGGAGATATCTATTGACTAACGTAAAACAAACGGAGGAAAAAGAAAAGGACAGACGGAGGGAGGGAGGGAGTATAGTTTAGACCCCGTATGTGATGAGGCAGTAGTGCAGATAATAAGAAATTTGTCATTATTAACCACTATGGAAAATAACGCAGTGGGCAACTTGATTGTTGACTCCCATTATGTGGAATTGGCACCAATTCTATTTTAAAATACTATTTCTAGTTATTGTATACTCCCTTAGTCATTGAAAGATTGTTTCATTTATTATTTGATTTGTTCTAAAAAATATATCTTATTTTTAAATTTAGGTATGAATGTTAGTGCAAATTTATTAAGGTACAAGAAGGTGAAGCTCTTCTTTAATAATTGCAAAATGTACAACAAAACAATTTTTTAGGGACGAAGGGAGTATTTAATTATTTATGATTTCAGAGTTATAGACATATTGGTACCAGTTTTTAAAAGAAACTCGCAAAACTTTGAATGAGTTATATTTATAGACTGTAATTACTCTTCTCACTAAACTAATAAATAATGTGAAACAAATTCCAATAGTCAAAATCTTGAAAAAAAATTAGTTTTTTCGTAAAATAAGAAAAAAAAACTAGTTTTAAAAGCACTAATAACTAATAAGAGTGATGAACTGTTTTGAAAATTAATTTTTTATAATATTTAAAAAACTAATTTTCCACAAGAGTTACTCATTCCAATATGTATGAAGTGGGATATTGAATGCTTTTGAATAAAAAATGGGAGTAATTATTTTGGACCACAAATATTTCTCAAAAGCGACAGCTATATTAGCTATATATTGAACCATTGGAAGTATGATTTTGACTTTATAATACTCCCTTCGAATCGAAAAGTTAGTTTAACTTTAACTTTTATTATAATTGTATGAAAACTTAACTATCCTTACATTTTTTTTTTTAACTACATTGAACCATTGGAAGTATGATTTTTTTTTGTTGCACTTCAGATGTAACATCAAAATTCATTGCTTCTTTTGAGCCATTAAACTCAATTAACTAATAGAAAAAACCATTTTACGTTTCCCAGTATACACCTGTGATCTTGAATTACAACTTTTTCAATCAGTGAGAGATGGAAGAAAGGTCGCAGCCTCGCAGGGGAGTTTTGGGGATTTTGCGATGAAGAAATAACGGTCTCGGTTTATGTGAATTGCCGTCTTTGGTTTATTCCTTAATTCAATTGAGCGTTGAACGACAAATATATGGAACGTATTTTAGTGTTTGTTACAATTAATGTAACATACTAAGAATTGACATTTTAATGTAACGTACTTTATCATATTGTTACATATTATGGAATGTACCCTAATGACGTTAAAAAGATAACTGAAATATCAACAAAATAAGAAAAAACTAACACACGTTAAATATATTTAACATTTGTTAGCATATTTAATGAGTTGGTAGTCTTCCTCCTTACCTCATACTCCCCACCCACCACCCATCTCCGTCATCAACAAAACCACTACAAGCACCACCAAAATGTTCTAGCCTCCTTCACATTCCACCAACATAAATGCCCTACACTTCCATCACCACTTCCACCATATTAAGAAAAAAAAATCATTTAAATCCCAGATTTGAACATAAGTCATATTTTTTTAAAGCAAAATCTCATTTAAAATCGAAACATGGGCTTGAAACAAAAGAATACAAACTCACAATCTCATTGATTAGATTTTGGGTTGGCTAAGGCAACTAGATTAAAGGACCCATTGATTAGATTCGCAATTTTTGGGTTCGCAAATTGGGGTTTTGCAGTTTTCGATTTGATTTGACTAGGGTTCAGTTCAATTTTGCCTAGGGTTTGAAATTGCAAGATTTTGGTTTGAGTTTGGATTCGATTTGGGTTTGATTTTGGCTTTGATTTGTTGGAATTTATGGTATGTAATTTAGTGTTTGGAGAGGGAGGGAGGGAGTAATATACGTATTAAAAGGGTTGAGTTGAATAGCTAATGTGATGATCAACAAAACTGTCAAATTCCATATTTCAGTTGTGGAATATCACCTGTGTTTTTTACTTTTATAGGCCTCCCAACACCTTAGAAATACAAACAAAAATGTCTCCCCTTAAACGTATCAATTCTTTAAAAAAAAACTTGGTTTTGAATTGATTGAAGATGACGATGATTCTTCGTTTCGCTTATGCTTCTTATCTCTGCCTGGGTGTCTTGTCCCTCTTCACCTCCTTCGCTTCTCCTACGTTGTTGTTCCAGGTATCATTATTGTTCAATTATTCAAGTCACCATATGTACAGTTTCTAGCTTTGTATATGTATGTACATATAGATGTGTGTGTGTGTGTGTGTTCGTATACATAATTGTGACATGGATTTTGATGATGGCCGGGTGCAGGGGTTCAACTGGGAATCAAGCAATAAGCAAGGAGGTTGGTACAACTCCCTCATCAACTCTGTATCCGACATAGCTACTGCCGGAACCACCCATGTCTGGCTACCTCCACCATCTCAATCTGTTTCTTCCCAAGGTTTATGCCCATTTTTTCGTGATTTTTTTTTTTTTTCAAACATTTGACATCCAGATTATTTACTTTTTCTCTATCCATACAGGATACTTACCAGGAAGGTTATATGATCTTGATGCCTCAAAGTTTGGAAATAAGGAACAACTGAAAGCATTAGTCAAGGCATTCCATGATGAAGGGATAAAATGCTTAGCTGACATAGTTATAAACCACAGATGTGCAGAGAGGCAAGATAGCAGAGGAATATGGTGTATTTTTGAGGGAGGCACGTCTGACGATCGCCTCGACTGGGGCCCATCCTTCATTTGCAAAAACGACACGGAATATTCTGACGGCAAAGGTAATCTCGACACAGGAGAAGGATTTCCACCCGCTCCGGATATTGATCATCTCAATCCAAGGGTCCAAAAGGAGTTATCGGATTGGATGAACTGGCTCAAGACTGAGATTGGTTTCGACGGTTGGAGATTTGACTTTGTCAAAGGATATGCTCCGAGTATTACAAAGATGTATATGGATAATACTTCCCCAGATTTCGCAGTGGGGGAGTTGTGGAACACTATGAACGGTGGAGATAGAACGCCTGACTACAATCAAGATCAGCATAGGAATGACCTTGCTCAGTGGGTCCAAAACAGTGGTGGACAAGTTACGGCTTTTGATTTTACCACAAAGGGTGTTCTTCAAGTTGCAGTGAAAGGAGAGTTGTGGAGATTGAAAGATGCTAACGGAAAGCCTCCGGGGTTGATCGGAAACTTGCCAGGAAACGCAGTCACTTTCATTGACAACCATGATACTGGATCAACGCAGAATATTTGGCCGTTTCCATCTGATAAAGTCATGCAAGGATATGCATACATTCTTACTCATCCAGGGATTCCTCAACTCGTAATGTTCTCTTCAACCTTACTCTTTGAATTATATTTGCTTAAAAGAAATGTTTATCTTTTTTTTTTTTTTTTTTTTTGCAGTTTTATGATCACTACTTTGATTGGGGGCTGAAGGACGAAATTATTAGTTTGGCTGCAATCAGGGGAAGGAAGCAGATTAGTGCAACAAGTCAAGTGGAGATTATGGTTGCGGATGCTGATCTTTACGTAGCGATGATAGATGGGAAGATCATCATGAAGATCGGGCCACGATATGATGTTGGTAATATTATACCTCCAGAATTTAAGATCGCTACTTCTGGAAATGATTATTGTGTATGGGAGAAAAATTGAAGAAAGTTTGATTAAAAGAGCTGTAACGCTTAGTGTGGTTCATTATGGAACCGCTAGTGTTACCGTACTCGTGCATTAAACTAAACGCACAAATAAATAAATTTAACAAATTAATAAAAAAGAATAAAGAAATTACAAAAAGCCATTTTTTGTTTGAATGATGTAACAAATACTTCTGATTATGATTCTGTAGAATTTTCAAATTTTATTGTGGAGTATAATATTTTGAATAGCAGATGGGATTTCGTTATATTAATAGTTCTGAATTTATTATGATTATGATTCTGTAGAATTTTCAAATTTTATTAGTTGTGTGAATTTTCAGTCTTATCTATAATAAATATTGTTACATGTATTATTGTTTTTAATAGTGTAGTTATTAAATAGTATATGAAAAGTAGTGAAAGGTGTTCAATTAATTCGCACCTTAGCTCGATCTACCATTATTTGAAAGTTGAAAGTCAAATCCTCAAGGTCCTCCCCCCTCCCCCCTTTTTCAAGAACTCTCAAATTAATTGATCCAACCACAATGGCAAGTACCTCTTCATTTAAAAAATATGGTCTCATATTTCTAGAAGATAATAATTTCGGGGCAATTTATAATACAATCATTTAAATCATCATTCCTAAGAAGTTTGTAGATAATTAGGACAAGAAATATATAAAAGAATTAAAATTCCCATTTTTGTAACTAATTAATACCATCTCTGACTTTATACTAAAATGATTCTGTTGAATACTCCCTCCGTAAATATAGTAGGCTTTTTCTTTATTTTGGGTGTCGTTAATAAACAACTTTCCTTTTTGTGAAAAGAATCTTTACTATTCCCTTCACTCATTCTCTCTCCTACATTATTTTAATACTCACAACACCATTATAATTTACTATTCCCTCCACTCATTCTCTCTCCTATTTTCAAATTACACTCACAACATTTTTTCTTCCCACCCATTTTATTAATTTACGTGCAAGGCAAAAAACGGGCAGCTTCTATTGGGACGGAGGGAGTATTTGATGTGATCAACAAAAATGTCAAAATCCAAATTTCATTTCTGCAACTTCTTCTCAGTTGTGATTTTAGCCAATCCCAGAACCTTATAAATACAAACCAATCTGTCCCTTAACCATATCAATTTTTCCGAGGTACGAAAAACTCAGTTTTGAATTGGTTGAAGATGACGATTATTCTTCGTTTCGCCTATGCTTCTTATCTCTGTCTGGCTACCTCCTACTTTGTTGTTCCAGGTATCATTATCGTTTATGATGTGATCGTGAAAAATGGGTTGGGCCTAAAACGGTAAATGAGGTCCAACATGATGAAAATAGGCCGGAGCGTTTTGATATATGATTCATAGTGGGCCCAAAGAGATGAAGCGACATCCATTGTCCGGCATGCAAGAATAAGGCTATGCGAGAAGTATATTCGAATTATTAATAATGGAAAATGATAGCGTCACAAGGCAGGAATCTCGCCTATATTGATGACAATGCTGGCGGCAACCCGAAGTTGCCGCCTCCTTTTGATTGTCACCTAAGCGACATCCGTACTAACAGTGGTTTCTGAGAGATATCCAGGCAGTCACATCAGGGTCCCACCATAGCCGTCAAATGATGATAAGCCTGTCAGTCAAAAAGTTGGCGTCTCCACTAACATTTTGGGTGGTTAGCACCCCTTGTAGATGATTGACATGTGTCCAATACATGTGTCATGCACATGGGATATGGGAGTATAAAAGCAACCTAGAAAATATCATTATATAAGTCTATTTCTTGTTATCTGAAGCTTTTTCTCTCTAAACTCCATAGCTTTTGCTTGATATTGTGACCAGTTAACTTACTCTCACGCCGGAGACACCCTCGGCTTAGTTGACTTGTCTTGTATGTGCGTAGGAGACCAACGGAGAAGACAGCCGGAGTATCCTCATTTCTCCTGTTCCAGTCAGTTCTGTGCAACCATTTGGCTTGGTAGCATCAGTTGGTTCCGTTGCCGGGACCGATTTTCTTCTTTGTTTGGTCTATTGAAGCTTGTTGTTGTTCATGTTCTTGAGTTACAAACCCAGAAACCCATAAAACGCCTTCTGTCCAATCACTGTCACCTTTGTTTCTTGTTCATATACTTGTTTAGAAACCCAGAAAACCTGATAAATGGGTCAAGATAAAGGGACCCCTTCAAAGACTGCACAGAATCTGGCTCTGACAACCCTAAATCCAAAGGAAATTCGTTTGGCCAGAGGACCTGATATGGAGGGTGATGTACATTCCACTGATACTGAGTCTATAGTGTGACGAAGGAGGGAGCGAGAAAGTAGGGAGGGCGCTGATAAAGGGAAGGCGAGAACCGAAGGGCAGGATCCCACCCCTTCAAGGGAGGATGAGGTTAGGGCGGAGGCAGACAAAATCAGAGCCAACAATGATTTGCTGTTGCAGATTCTCGCAAACAATAATATATTTATGGAGATGAGGCAGGAGCAGACTCAGATCCCGCCTAATGTGCTGGCAAGGGCAACTGGAAAGAGCCCATCGAGAGAGCAGGCGGCTAGCCAAAGTGTATCAAAGAGGGAGGAAAGGCGAATGAGGGATATGCCGCCGCCCAAGGAGAAAGCCAGGGAGCCCAGGCGTGAACCAGCCAAGGCCAGATCTGAAGGGGCTGTTGGGAAAAAGAGGTATCAAGAGTTTAAGGAGGATGAGAAAAGAAGGAAAGTGCACTACAAATCTGGCAACTCGCGAGATGAGTCCTACTATTATGAATATGAAGGAGACGAGATGGATAGTGGATCAATAATGGACAAGACTTACATGACCATTCGTTCAAAGTATTCAAATGAGAGGTCGCACCGGGCAGAAAGGTCGCATCATTCTGAGATGTCGCGTCATTCTGAGAGACCTCACCGTGAAGAAAGGTCGCCTCGAGATAGAGATCAAAGGAGACATGAAAAGAGCGAGAAAAGGGTTGAGAAAAAGAGCGACAAGAAGGCTGATGTGGCTGATAAGGCTAAGAAGGAGGAAGATGACCGTTGGAAGATCGAAATGGCCAAGAAAATCAAGGAGTTAGAGGCGGGAAACAAGATGGAGGAAGAAAAGGATTCTTACTTGGCCCCATTTGTGAAAAGTATTCAGAATGCCGATCCAGACCCCACTTTTCGCGTGCCAAGTTTGTCGAATTATTCGGGAAGTACCGGAGCGAGAACCCATGTAGGCGGGTTTGAGGTCACTATGTCTATGTTGACTAAGAGTGAGGCAATCTTGGGTAGAGCGTTGGTCAGCACGCTAACTGATCATGCTTTAGAATGGTTTTTGGCCCAACCCTCATAATCAATCACTGGATATCAAGATTTCAAGAGGAAATTTCTTGCGAGATTCAGTGCTTCAGGAGCACAGCTTGTCCGAAAGCAAGAGTTATGCGAAATCAGGGAGAAAGTCGGGGAAGGGATTGCGAGTTATACAGAGAGGTTTATGAAAGTGGCCAACCAAATTTCCGACATCGAGCAAAGCAATATCATTATGATGTACAATGCCAGTTTGTTGCCGGGCCATTTCAAGCGGGAATTGGGTATGAGGTTGCCAGAGACGGCATGCGAGTTGTATGAAAGAGTTAGGGGATATTGTGGAGGCGATAATAATGATGAAGTGACGGTGGTACCTGCGAAAACTTCTACTTCGAAAAAGAATGTTAAGGAAAGGATTGAGTTTGTGAAGGATGAGAGAATGGGAGATAGAGGTGGCCGTGGCAGAGGTCAGGCCGGAGGGAGTGGTGGCCGCAATGGAGGCCGTGATCCACGAAAAATTGTTAAGTATGATAGATTGAACACCAGTATAAGCGAGATCCTGAAGAGGGTGAATTTGCCCGCGTCCTACCCCATTAAAGAAGGAACAATAGCAGCTAGAGATCAGAATAGCTTTTGCGAGTATCACCAGGATAAGGGGCATTTAACAAAAGATTGTTACAATTTGAGGAGGGTGATCCAAATGAAGATTGATGGGGGCGAGTTGAAGGAGTTTCTCGAGAGGAATGTGGGGCGAGATGAGGAAGCGCATCTAGAGAGGAATTTGGTTGATGTTATTCAGGATCCTCTCCCCAGTGTGGCCCAGCTCAAAAACCAAATAATGACGTTGTCGCATAGTTTCAATGTCCCAGAGTATGCCGCAAGTGAAAACAGGGTGATAAGCTTTTCTAGGCGAGAATTGGCGGTAACAAAGAGCCATGGAAGTCAGCCATTGGTGAGCACAATTTATCTGGGAAACAATATTGTGTAAAGAGTGTTGGTGGATTCTGGGGCAAGTCGCAATATTTTGTACTATGAAGCTTTCAAAAGGATGAGGTATACTGAGGCGAATTTGGTGCCTTACAATGGATTTTTGGAAGGTTTTACAAATCATATTGTTAAAGTGAAGGGAACAATAGTGTTGGAGGTTAAAGTGGGGGAAGGGAGATTGGCGAGAACCCAGAATGTGGAATTCATGGTTATTGATTTGGTTTCCCCTTACAATGCTATAGTGGGAATCCCGTTTATGTAGAGCTTTGAGATGGTGGTGTCCATTCCTCATCATAGGGTGAAGTATCCAACTCCCAATGGCATTGGATGTTTGAAGAGTGAGGTGATTACTGTCATGAGGAAAAAGAAGGAGATGCAGAAGGCAAAGGCGGCAAGTACAAGCTCATTGACGACAAAGTCGACATCTCGCCAGTTGCGTATCAATGTGGTTGAGGCAGTAGAGGATGAGATAGATTGGGAAATGATGGAGAGTATGGTGAACAACACGGCCATGATAGTTGTGGCGGCAAGTGAAGCCCCAGAAAGTGTCGAGTTTGAGATTGAGGAAGTGCGAGAATCGGGAAAAGAGGTTATTGAGCAGGAAGCTGCATGCGAGATGGGTTTTTCAATGGAAATGGTTAATGTGAGTCAAAATTTGAGTTATGCAAGAGTAAGGCTGTAAACGAGCCAAGACGAGCTGAGCTTTTGAAGTTTCGAGCTCGAGCTCGTTAACTTTTAAACGAGCTCTAGCTCGAGCCCAGAATGCCTGTTCGAGCTCGGCTCGAATCAAGTCTCGAGCTTTTCGCGAGCTGCTCGAACTCGAGTATTAACGAGCCGAGCTCGAGCTTCGACTTATTTTTTGAAAAAAATCTGAAATCAAACGAGCTTTTAACGAGCCGAGCTCGAGCTTCGACTTATATATATATATATATACTAAAATTCATTCGAGCTTTTAACGAGCTGAGCTCGAGTCGAGCTCAAATGAGTCAATCTCGAACAGAGCTCGTCGAACATACGAGCCGAACACGAGCCGGGCTCGAAAAAAATGACGAGCTTGAAAATTGGTTCGAACTCGAGTTCACCTCGAGCCCACTCGAACTCGAGCTTTTTTCGAGCCGAGCTCGAACAGGCTCATTTTGTGTAACAACCCTATGCAAGAGTAGTGAGGCTGGTTCAGATGAAGGAGCCAAGGATTGAAGAAATTGTGGAGAAATCAGAGGAGGAATGTGAGACGATTGAGGTAGAGGATAGTGAAAGGCGGCCAACAGGAAATGTTTTTGCTGATATGAGGAAGGAGGTTGTCGCCAAGGGCAGAAAAAGAAAAAGAATGGAAGTTGATACAATGCAGGTAAGGGATGAGCCCGTCATCCAAGCCTTGGAGGAGTTAGAGGAAGTTAAAATTAACAGCTACTTTCCTGAGCAGAAGGTAAAGATTGGAAAACAGTTGTCAAGAGATGAGCGAGATTGCGTGGTTGAATTCTTGAAGGAAAATTTGGACGTGTTTGCGTGGCAACCTGGAGATATGAGGGGGCATAGATGAAGATGTCGCCATGCACTGCTTAAATGCCGATCCCAATATTGAACCGTTCAAGCAGAAAGTCAGACACTTGTCGCCTGATAAGGAGAAAGCGGTTTTGGAGGAGGTCGAGAAGCTGTTAAAAGCAGGAATTATCGAGAAAATTCAGTATCCTATCTGGCTGGCCTGCCCTGTGATGGTTTTGAAGGCGAACAAAAAGTGGAGAATGTGTATTGATTTTACGAATCTGAATACGACATGTCCCCAGGATTGTTATCCATTGCCAAAGATTGATAAGTTGGTGGATTATATAGCAGGCCACAAAGTTTTCAGTTTTATAGATGCTTATTCAGGATACCATCAAATTAAGATGGCTGAGGAAGATAGGGCGAAAGCAGCTTTCAGAACGCCCAAGGGAAATTTTTGTTACAAGATGATGCCTTTTGGATTGAAGAATGCCGGGGCGACATATCAGAGGATGGTGAATGAGGTTTTTAAGTCGTAGATAGGAAGGAATATTGAAGCATACATTTATGACATGGTGATCAAGACGAAGGAAGGCGACCATTTGGGGGATCTCGCAGAGACATTTTGCAACTTGAGAAAAAATTCAATGAAGTTAAACCCCAGTAAATGCACTTTTGGGGTGACAGCGGGAAATTTTTTGGGCTTTCCGGTGAATAGGAGAGGGATAGAGGCTAACCCTGAGAAGATACAAGCTTTGTTGGACAAGTCGCCACCCAAGACGATCCACGAGATCCAGCACTTGAATGGGAGAATTATAGCTTTGGGGCGTTTCATATCTTGATCAGCAAAAAGATGCTTGCCGTTTTTCCAAGTTTTGAAGGGCGGAAAGAAGTTTGTGTGGAATGAGGATTGTAATGTCGCTTTTAAGCAGATAAAGGATTATCTGGGAAAGCTGCCATTATTGTGCAGTCCTGTGGAGGGAGAGGAATTGTTTGTGTATTTAGCGGCATCAGATTATGGGGTTGCAGCAGTGCTGGTGAGAGAAGAAGGAAGTATTCAAAGGCCCATGTACTATGTGTCCAAGGCTCTGAGTGAAGTTGAGGCGAGATACTTCAATGCTGAGAAGTTGGCATATGCTTTAGTGATGGCCTCCAGGAAGCTGAGGGCCTATTTTGTGTCACACACCATTGTTGTTTTGACTGATGCCCCATTGAGGAAGATTTTACAGCAGCCAGATACGGCGGGAAGATTGTTGAAGGGATCCATTGAGCTGACTGAATTTGACATTAAGTATGAATCTCGCAGAGCGATTAAGGCGCAAGCTTTGGCCGATTTTATTGTGGAAACTTCATTCACCAAGTCGCAGGTGAAATTGGCCGAAGAGGGAAGTAAGAGAAAGGCGACAAAGAAGGTTGTTCCCAGTTTGATTGAAGAGAAAGTAAGGCCGCCAAATTGCTGGAGTTTATATGTGGATGGTTCATCAGCCAAGGATAGAGGAGGAGCGGGAATCACATTGGTCTTACCTGAGGAAGAGTGCAAGAATGAGAAGGCGTTGAGGTTCAAGTTTGCTATCTCGAACAATCAGGTGGAATATGAGGCTTTAATTGCGGGAATTGAGTTGGCAAGAGACATTGGGCTGACGAAAATTGTGATTCACTCAGATTTTCAGTTGATCGTGAACCAGGTAAACGGCAAGTATGGGGTGTTGCATCCCGTTTTGGTGAAGTATTGCAATATGGCGAGAAACATTTTGAAAGGGTTTGAATTTTGGGAATTGATTCAGATAGATAGATCTAAAATTGCACGGGCAGATGTTTTGAGCAAGTCGGCGGGAGGCGACATGCAAAGCTCGCCTAGTAAGATGATGGTGGAGTATGTAGATATGCCGACAATTAATAGGCCGATTATTTTGGAAATAGAAGAGGACGAAAAGAATTGGGTCATTGAAATGAAAGAATTTTTGGATAAGGAAGAGTTGCCGCCAGATGAGGACAGAGCCAAGCTGATTAAGGTGACCTCGCCAAGGTTTACAGTCCATGATGGAATTCTTTACAGAAAGTCTTTTTCAAAGCCGCTCATGAGGTGCATTGAGCCTAATATGGTGGAGAAATTTTTGTTTGAGATACATGAAGGAGTGTGTGGAGGCCACCCTGGTGCGAGAACACTGGCTGACAAAGTTTTATTCCATGGGTATTATTGGTCCAGTTTGAGGAGAGATGAGGAAAGCTATGTTAAGAAGTGAGAGAAATGTCAAAGGCACGGTAATATTCCCCAGTAGCCAGCGACAGAGCAAACTCCCATTGTGGCGACATGGCCGTTTGATATGTGGGGAATTGATTTGATAGGGCCTTTCCCGAAGGCCAAGGGTGGATGTCAGCATATGGTTGTCGCATTGGATTAATTTACCAAGTGGACAAAAGCGAAGGCACTGGCGACAATCAGTGAAGATAATGTTGTGAAGTTTCTTCAAGAAAACATCTGGTGTAGGTATGGGTTACCCAGGGCAATCATTTCTGACCATGGAACTCAGTTTGGGAAGAAGTTTTCTGCAGAATGTGCGAGATTAAATGTTAAGCATTGGAAGTCGGCAGTTTATAGACCGCAGTGCAATGGGCAGGCCGAGGCGGCAAATAAACAAATCATTGTCGTCCTATGAAAGAATTTGGAGGGAAGAGGAGGTGCTTGGTTGGAGGGGTTATCAACGTCATTGTGGTACGTTAGAACGACTGTAAAGGGTTCAACAGGAGAAACAGCGTTTGCGCTTACTTATGGGTCTGAGGCAATGGCGCCGGCTGAGATGGTGCTGCCAACATACAGGGTGACATATTATGATGAAGTTAGAAATGGGCAAAGGCGCTGCAACGACCTTGATCTAAGCGACGAGAAGAGGCTGAATGCGAGAGTGAGGATGATCAATTATAAGCAGAAGATGAAGGCGCGACACGACAAGAGGGTAAACAAAAGGTCGTTCAATGTCGGGGATTGGGTCCTCAGAAGTATGGAGGCCACTGGGTCAAAACCAGGGTTTACAAAGTTGAATGAAAAATGGGAGGGTCCTTTCCAAGCAACCAAAGTCGTTAGAGAAGGAGCTTATAAGTTGAAGAAGAAGAAGGATGGCGAAGAGCTCAAAAATGCATGGAGTGTGGATCATCTGAAGCGGTATTATCAGTAAAGTTGTCGCTTTTGTTTATGTTTTAGCTGGTCGATTGTCGCATGCTTTAGAATAGCAAAAGTTATATAACTTTTCTTGTAACTTGAATATTTTGGTTGTCGTACATGCTAGAAGGGGAAAGTTATGTAAAATTTGATATTCTTGAATGATGTATTTTGACGCATTATTGAAAAGATTACGAAAATTTCTTAGCGACATGCTTATACAATATTTGTCAATACTTGTCAAATTCTAACAAGGTTAAATTTGTGTTTCATGGATCAATGAATTGATGATCGAATGCACGAGAGGTGCCAGTCGATCACGGGATGACATCAAGAATGAATGATTGAAGAGAAGATGGCGGCCATGAGGGTTGTCGCTGAGGAAGATTGCCGACAAGAAAGCTAGATCAGAAGATGAAGGCAAGTGAAGATTGCCGCCAAGAAAGCTAGATCAGAAGATGAAGGTAAGTGAAGATTGCCACCAAGAAAACTGGATCAGAAGATAAAGGGAAGTGAAGATAATCGCCCCAGAAGGCCGCCTAAGAAATATGATGGCAAGGAAGGTTGCCGCTTGAAGATGATGGTAAGGAAGGCTGCAGCCCGGGAAGGCCGGCCCAAAGGATGATGGCTAGAGCTGTCAAAATTGAACCCGACCCATAGGTCCGGTCCAGCTCGCCCAATTTTTTAAGGGCCTGGGCCTCAAATTAGAAGGCCCAAAAAAACCGGGCCTCTTTTGCCCTGCCCGATAGGCCCATGGGTTCATGCGGCCCGAACATGAAAAGCCTGGCCCGGCCCGAACATGTGACCCTCGTGGAATACATGTGTGTTTACATACAATCCCAACTGCTAGATCTGTAATCCCAGGGTCCCAAAGTCACTTCCATATCTGGTAATTACCAGTTAGTGCCGGAGGTTGGGTCATCCTCCAGGACGAAATATCTGATGGTAGTTGTCCCCTCTCTAGATGATTTAAGTTCTCTCTCTTTCTCTGTAGTTCCAATGTATTTGTAGGCCTTTCTATAAGCCTAGGGTGTGGTTTGAGATCTTAAGCTTGCTTGCTTTGGCTGGTCCTATGTGGCATACTATGTTTTGTACATACAGGCTTAGGGTTAGTACCTAGATGATGATTGACTGTTATCTCATATATTCGAAAAGGCATAATCGCACAGCCCATTCTGTTAGTTGGGAATCACGAAAACATTTAGATATGTCCTGAACCGTTTCACGATACAAGCATGATTTGCAGTGTCTATGTACCATAGGTTATTAATATGATTTTGGCCCATAGGCCCGAAAGCCCGATGTACACATGGGTCGAGCTTGACTTTTACTAGGACCACTAATGTTTAGGCCCGGCCCGACCCAGCCCGCCATTAAGTGAAGCCCGATGTTAATCATAGAGTTCCATTGACTCCAGCTCGGCTCTGGCCTCAGTAAGATCATCTTTGAGTTGCGCGATCAAGGCTTGATTCTTGAGGTTATTTTCTTTTGTCGCTTCAAGCTCAGCTGCCAAATGTTTGTTGTGCTCTTCCAGTCCTAGTCTTTGAGCTTCCATGTCGCTTCTAAGCTCCATCTCAGCCTGTTCATAGCCTTTGATGGCTTCATCAACTTTAGTTTTCTCCGCTTGAAGAGTGGCGACATCTTGATCCCGATCCAGATATTTTTTCTTGTACCTATCTTTGTCAGTGCGAGCCCGCTTGAGGGACTTCTCGCAAGATTCCAGTTCAGTGGTCAGGGCACAACATCTGTTCCTTAATCCGTAGAGAGTGCTTGAAATCTGGTAAAAAGAAAAGTTTGATTAGTAAAAAGCGAGAAATAAAGTAAGCACAGTGGCGACAAGTGAGATGACTTACGCCGTAGAGCTGGAGGGCGGCATCGTTCACTGAAAAATCTTCATCTTGATCTTCAATTTCAGCGACCTTTTGTGGCACGCTGGAGCGTTTTATTATGGTGCCCCCCAACATGTTGTAGTTTTGATCAGTTGATTTAAGGTCCAGGTTAGGCAAGTCGAGAACGTCGCCCATTTCTTTACTAAGCTCAAGGAAACCATCTTCATCTGTGGGCATTTGAAAGCCCTCCTAGAGCCATCTAGCGACCTTGGGTTCAACCATTTCAGCAGAAGCAGGCTCTTCAACCTGTTCAGAAGATAAGTCCACAGTTGGGCGAGATCTCTTAAGGTGGTGAGAATCAGAGTTCTTGGAGGGCTCAGTGGCTTCAGTGGTTTGGGCGGCAACAGTTTCCTGCACTTCTTGTTCCTGCTCTTGATTTATTTCAACCCGCTCATCTTCATCAACCAAGTTGAGTCGGGAATCTCGCGTTGGCGTTTTGGATTTTCTTTTCTTCTGGGGAGGCTCAAGGGCTTTCCCTGTGGCTTTTTCTAAGGCGGCATTGGCCTTCTCCTTCGCTATGGCAGTAGCATCATCTCCATGGATGGAAATGGGAATCTCTTTTTCAGCAGTTTTAGATAAGGCGGCCTGCCTAGCCTCAGCAATCCGCTTACGGCGGCCATCAGCATTCGAGAAGGCATCTCGCCTTTCTGAGACCGACATTGATCTGAACTCTGCAAAAGGAAAAAGCAAGGAACAAAGTTATTTAAAAAGGAACAAATAGAAAAGCAAAGTAAGAGGCATAGGCGAGAAGGCATACTGTATACGTCAAACATAGCCTTGCAGCAATAGCCTTCTTGCTGGCAGGGTTCACACTCAGAGGCAAAGCAATCTTTGGAATGAATTTCCCATCTAGGATAGGGGGTAGTGTGTAAAATAGTAACGCGAGATTCATCTGTAGGGCATGTGAAATCGGGAAGTCCAAACTCTCGAAGAAGGGAAAGTCTAGAAAGAATCTCCCTCCATGAAAACAAGGCCAAGCCTGTATCGGCGGCATCTGCAAGGACCTTAAGCATTCGACCCTGAAGGCGAGTATCGCCAGATACCAGGGCTTTCTTAGTCTCTATTTTAGGAATGATCTCCCTAAGGTCGCCCGATTGAGTCCAACCAATGGGAGAAGTGATGAAGAGGGGTTTAGACTGCCAATTATGGACTTTGCGAGGAAGAGAAGTAAGGATTTTGGGTTTCCTATACTTAATGGACAAACGATTTTCTACAACATCATCTCGCTTGGAGACAGCAGTATAGCCCTCAAACAAATGCACAAAGAGAGAGACTGTGGGTTCATGTCTAAGGGCCCTACAAATTACAATATAGCTAGTTAAAATCCTAAAGGCATTAGGGTGAAGGTCAACGACCGCGACCTGGGTTTTATGCAGGAAAGCGCAGATGAAAGGGTCCAAAGGGAGCCTAAGTCCAGCTTCAAACTGAGATGGGTAGGTGACAATACCGTCCATTGGTTGTCGCATAGCGGCTAGCGACATGTCACCAGTATATGGTTCTATGTGATAAACATGATGGTTTATCCCATACTTAACGTGTAGGGGAGTCCGGAAATCTGAGGAAGAAGTGCTGGGCTTAGTGACATTAGGAAATAGAGGAGAGTCAGTGGAGACTTGATGCCGGGATGATGTCTCTGCGGCTAAAGTATCGGAAATGTCATGGCTGGATGATGAGTTTGCAGATATGCGAGCATAATTCCCAAGAATTGAAGAAGGTTTTTATGGGTATTGACTTATACAAAAAGGGGGGACCTCTGATTTCTAAGGCATCTAAGATGGCGACATCAGCACCATGCCGCATAAGCATGGAATTAAGGTCTTCTCGCGGGATTCTTGCCCACACCCCCATGTCGACACTATAATGCCCCCCAGTTTTTAAATTTTGCCCAAATCTAATTGTTCTAACACACGACTTAGTTCTAGCTATTATGCGAGATGAAAAAGTTGAATAAAAAACTGAAAATAAGGAAAACGCGAGAAACCAAGGGTTTACACATGAGAAATCAAAGAGAATGATGAAGACGTAAAGTTTGGCCGGAGTTTGGCCAGAAACTTCAAAGGGACGATGAAAATTTCCAGTAACACGCCTAAGAAGCCCCAAATTGCAGTTTCTTAACCGTAGAAGGAAACGAGGAAATGGAGAGGGCAAACGGAGCCAACAGGCGAACGGACGGTTGGAAAGGGGATTTGCAGAAAACGGTCACCGGAGAAGCTCAAATGGATTTGCTTGAAAGTGAAAGTGAAAGTGAAAGTGAAAATGGAAACTGACAGACCAAAGGCATACCTTAACCAAGGAATACGAAAGGGTGTTGGGGAGTTTTCTAAAATCATAAAGGATGTTCGAATTTTGAAATTCCCCCCATTATTGAAGTCAATTTATTAAAAAGCACGAATATCAAGGGGAAGTACACGTGGTCACTTAGGTGTCAACCGGAACTTGTATCTCTCCAATTAGTGGGTGATGGCGGTAATCTTCAGCGACAAACAGAATTTCTCGCCTGGACCATGAATAGTACAGGTCTCGAACTTGGGGGCTACTGATGTGATCGTGAAAGTGAAAAATGGGTTGGGCCTAAAATAGTAAATGAGGTCCAACATGACGAAAATAGGCTGGAGCGTTTTAATATATGATTCATAGTGGACCCAAAGAGATGAGGCGACATCCATTGTCCGGCATGCGAGAGTAAGGCTATGTAAGAAGTATATTCGGGTTATTAATAACGGAAAATGATAGCGCCACAAGGCAGGAATCTCGCCTATATTGATGACAATGCTGGCGGCAACCCGAAGTTGCCGCCTCCTTTTGATTGTCGCCAAAGCGACATCCGTACTAACAGTGGTTTCTGAGAGATATCCAGGCAGTCACATCAGGGTCCCACCATAGCCGTCAAATGATGATAAGTCTGTCAGTCAAAAAGTTGGCATCTCCACTAACATTTTGGGTGGTTAGCACCCCTTGTAGATGATCGACATGTGTCTAATACATGTGCCATGCACATGGGATATGGGAGTATAAAAGCAACCTAGAAAATATCATTATGTAAGTGTAAGTACTCCAATTTGAGTTGGTAGCTTTTTTCGTTAGAAAATTAACGAAAGTTTTAACATTCCTAACATTTCTAACATTTCTAACATTTCTAACCAACCAAGGGTAGATTAGGGTTTGCCATTTAAAGATAAACCAAGGAAATAATCTCAAAAAGCAAAAGAAATTGGAAAAATCCAAATTGGGCAAGTTGAAAAACATAAACTGCTGGATTTTTGAATTTTATTCTTCCTGTCCAAAGCCTGCACTGTAGCAGATGAACAGTGCACGCTGTCAAGAGGCTCCGCGCGGATCTGTTTGCATCTCACAGAGGGCTATAAATTGAACCCTCCTCTCTCAGTTTACACAACACATTTTGGCTCATGTAAGCCGTATTCTCAAGGAAAATAGGGAGAAAACAAAGGGGAATTCACTAGAATTGCCACCATTTTCTCTTCAATCTTTCCCAAATCCCACTCACTCAAAATACTTTCAAAACACTCTCATACATACTCTCATACATACACCAATCCAAGCTCAAATCACCCCTTAGGAGGAAGATTAGAGAGAAAACATAGAGGACTTAAGTGTTATCTACTTGTTTTCTCTTTGACCAACTCTACCATCAAACCCTAAACACATTCAAGCCTTGAATCCACCCAAACACAAATCCAAACACCAAATCTTGATACTCCTCAAGTCAAACACCAAATCTTGATACTCCTCAAGTCAAATTCCAAGCCTAGGAAGATAGGGTGTCACCATTGGTAAAGCCCTCCTTCTTTAAACCCTAAAATTCCTTTTTAACTTCTTGTTCATCTTGTTCTTCTTATTTTGATTTACTTTATGTCTATTTTAACTTGAAGTCTTGACCTAAGATGGTCATCTTGAAGTTCATCTTCATGAATGACCATCTCAAATGGTCCACATTCTAAATCTCTAGTTGATTTTTCTCTTTAATTTCATCTTTACAAAATTCCCCTTCCCAAGCAAATGAAATGCTTAAGTCCTAATGTACCCCAAGGATGGTTTGATATAGTAGATCACCACTAAAATGTCTAGTGACTACTAATTAAAACCTAGGGAAATGGGGACAAGCATGGATGCAAAATCCCCTTTAAATGTTTTCTTTCTTGAGAAGTTGCTGTCCAGTAGCAATTTTCTAAGACCTCTGTTCATGGTCTAATTTTTTGGACACATATAAAATTGGAATTTGGTGTTGACTACAAAACACTTTTTGTATCCAACATCCAGAGCTTTCCAATTATATTTTTACTTTATTTTTTGCGTGAGTAAAACTCCATTTTTCAAATTTTCTTTTGAAGGACAGATCACCAGTCTCTGGAAGTCCAGATCTCATACCTGAGATTTCCAGAAGGTTTTGGGTCCTAAAATCTTCTCCAAAACGTAAAATTATTTCAAATAAATCTTATTTGAGGTGTCTGGAACAACTTTCATTCTCTGAGTTTTCTCAGATTATGAAGTTTTAAAGCCCTTAAATCCATTTCAAAATCAAGTGTCCACTGCCTTTTTCATTCTGGCAGAAATGGTTTTCGGCTTCCAAAAATCTTTTGAGTCCCAAAACTCAACCCAAAAATCACACCAAAAATTATGGGATCTTTCCAAAGTCTAATAAAGAATTCCCAATTTTTACTTTCCTCAGTTTCAACTTATTCTGGCCAAAGTAACACACACACACACACAACAAATGGTTTTTAGCTCGGAAGACTCGTTTTACGAGGCATTCCGGGTGCACACTAACGTCCTTCCCGGCATGTAATGTGACCTCCGAACCCAAGTCTCTAATCTCGGGCATTTTTCAAAGTTTTGGCCCTTAAAACAAAAATGGCGTGGCGACTCCGGTCTTTTCGATTGGTTTTTCAAAGAAACGAAAATTTCAAAAGTACCTTTCGGAAAAATTTTGGTGGCACATCATCACAGTGGCGACTCCGCTGGGGACTTATAAGCTTTATCTAAAAAAGAAAATGATATTTGGTATATTGGTGGAAACCATTAAACTTCCCGTTATCGCCTCCTAACACGAGTCGGGGATAAATAGTGGTTTAACAATCCCACGTACCGGTATCATTGTTTTCAAAAAAAAAAAAGCTTTTGAGGGTCAAGCTTCCGTCCCGGCATTTGAAACCGTTTGTTTTTGTGTGTGTATCGGGTTTGCACATTTTTGTGTTGTTTTGGCCGCCTCGGAAAAGTCAAAATTTTGACAGTCGGACCCGTTGCCTCGGATTTTGAATTATGTGTTTATGTGTGCATTTACTTTCAAAAAAAAATTTCAAAAAAAAAAAAAGAATTTCAAAAAAAAAAGATTTTCAAAAAAAAAAAAAAAAAAAGATTTTCAAAAAAATTTTTTTTTAAAAAAAATCATGCATCATGCTTTCTAAGACACATGAAAAATTTCTCTTTTACTCAGAAAAAGAAGATAGACTGCTTGCACACTACGCGCACGTGACCTTACACTGCACACTACGTCCCTAACCCGGGAAAATCCCTGTCGCGGCCCGTTTGGTCTTATTACGCCTCTCGGTGCAAGCACGGGACTACCCAAACATCCCATGGAGCCTCGTGTCGACCATACACTTGTCCGTGACACACTTTTGTCCGAGACCCGGTTGGTTTTTAGTCTGGTCTGTGTCATGCCCTGTCTGTGTATAGACCTTTCCTTTCAAGCCTTTGTCGGCATACCGACTCAATATCTTTCGGGGACCCTAATCAGTTGAAGTCATGCCGATTTTTCGCCGCAGACTTTGACCAAGATATTGACCGGCACCTTGACTTCGGCTCTGACTGGCACAAATTATACACAGACTCCCAGCATGACACTGAGTCATCAAGGATTAATGATTATTCCATGCCTAATTACGGCTTAACTGACGACAAGTTAAGATCAATTGTGGACGCTTATCAGTCCAAATCATGCCGACTTTTAGTCGAGCCCTCGGACATGATCTTGACTTTGACGTCAGCTTTGTCCGTAATTTACATCGAATGCTCATTAAGACTCGATTACCCGCCAGACTTTTAGGATCGTTTTTCTTTTCGGTCGGTGGGACCCGCTTGCCCTATAGGACCCTCGCCCGGGGCTGTCCGCCCTGGGAAGTCGAAATACAGGTGGAATACGAGGGGCTTATAGACGTAGTGACGGGGCCCACTGATCCAGGATTCAGAATAGTTTGCGAAAAAGAAGAGCAATCTTTTCCAACCGATTAGGCTTAATAAAGCATGTTTTAAGTAAACAGGAACAAATAACTGCATGTTGCATGAGCCCAAAGCCCAAAGCCCAAAGCCCAAACACCTGCCCTCCTTCACTCCCAGACATCTGAACCCTCGTGTCTTTCCCCCCGCAGCTCCGCATAAAGCTTGGTTTCGGGCACCGAGTCACCGTTTGATCAGTTGGGAAGAGTCAAGCGCATCGTCAGCTTCACCGTTTGTTCCGACTCCGGGTTTCGTAATGTCCGCATCACTCGGTAACGATGGGGACAACGTCACTCCGCCTCCCGGGACTCCTCAAACAATCGCAATGGAATCGCTATCCGAACGTATGAGAGTGCGACAGAAGCACAAACAACACTCTTATGGAGGCTATCAAAAGCCATGGATTGGCCGCGCCTCAACCTGCATGGCACCTTCACCGTGGAAGAAGAGGAAGACCTCCATCCCGCTCTTGGTCAACCCGACTACTCCAGATGCCACCACCGGCTTCCCACGGTACTACCACCGCAGCCCATGCTCCTCGACCTGGGTCGGCCCGGCTCCCCACCGCACCACCGGATCCATGCACTGACGGGGACGAGCCAGTCGCAGCTCTGGGGAAAAAGTCGCACGGAATGTCTTCTCATGGTTGGGGTGCCTCTAATGCCACAAAGAAATGGGGATCCCACCGCGCCTGGGAACCGATCAATCCGGACCTTCACAAGAACAGCTTGGAATGCCGCCACGTCCGGTTCTGGGGCCACGCCGAGCCCTCCTCGAATGATGCTAGCTCACCAAGCTCCTCACACAGCTTTCGCAAATCCATTTATCACTCAGGGTTCGATGGGTTACCAAACCTCCATCCCGGTTTCATCAATCACCAGACCGCAGCACTCCCCGGTTACACACCCGCCACAGCCATGCAATTCAACAACCAGTGGACAAAGCAGCCCGTACTCAAGCCTACTTACGGGCCTCATCCCGGAAATCCAAGCTATCCAGCTACCTCAGATCTGCCTCCATCTTCTCTGTCGATTGGAAGCCAACAGCAAGTCGCTGGGTTCTATCCCTTTGCCCAAGCTCCTACCTATACTCCCCAGGGTAATTTGGGCCAAGGATAGGTTTTCACCTATGCTCCGGGACATGGTTTTCCTCCCACCAATGCACCACCAACATCTAGTCCTCTTCCTAGCTCAAATATCGGCTCAGGCATTCCCGCTCCACCTTTGGATCCCCAATTGGCTTGGTTTATGGAGCAACACAAGGAAATGAAAGCGCAGATCGCTGAATTGACCGTCAAAAAGAACACTGCTCTTCGACCTACAGATCCCGACTCGATTGTACCCCTGCCTCACAAGTTCGTGATGCCCAATCTCGAACTGTTTGATGGAAGTGCGTGCCCTAAAACTCACTTGGACACCTATACTTTGGCAATGAAAGCTAAGGGATGCACAAACCAAGAGCTTGGGCCGACTACTTCATTTCTCTTTGAAGTCGTGGGCTTTGAAATGGTTTTTCCGATTGCGGCTGAAGCTAGGGCTACTGGGGAACAGATTACCGTATTTCTCACGTATAAGTATAAAGCCAACTTGGAATGGGAAACAAAGAGTTGACTCGCAGACAACGATGCAGCGCCACTGATGAGAATATTGGGGATTTCTATAAAAGGTGGAACCCGAAGCTTAGTGAAATGGCCATTCCTCCCTCTCGACGAGGAGCGCTTAGACATCTTCCAGCCATGCTTGAAGCCGCATTTGAGAGCCTCCTCGCTCACTTCCCCTACGCCGACTTGCGTGCAATGGTTAATTCCGGCTAAGTTCGAAAAGGCTTACAATCAGCAGCCGACTGCTGCACCTGCTTACAGATACCGGGTTTCTTCCACCTCCAACACAGCTCCTACTCAACCAAAAGGTAAAGAAGTGATTAGCTATGCAGGACAGGACTGTAACAATGCCACTTCCTTTGTTCCCAAGAAACCTGATGCATCCAGATCCCGGCTCCAAGACTTGAGAAACTTTGGGATGCCTTTGAGTGATATCTTCAGAGGTTTGGTGAGAGAAGGTTTGCTCCGGCCTTTGGAAAATTATTAGCCTAGAAACCCCAATGCTCCTTTGGATGCCTCCAGGCATTGTGCCTTTCATCGCACTCATGGGCACCTGACAGATGATTGCGTCCCCCCTGAAAAAGGCAATCCAAAGTTTGATTGAACAAGGGAGTTTAGAGGTGCCTGAAGGGCCTAATACTATCAATAACCCGCTCCCTAGAAATAACAACATGAGTGTCAACATGATCGAGTTTGGTGGTTCAAGACTTGGGAACATAATGGAATTTGACTCGTCCCTTTGTGAGGTCAATGAACCAGTCATCGCAGGCAAGGAAAATGGTTGGATTGAGCAAGAAGTTGACAAAGAAGTCCTGATGGGAAGACCTGCAATAGCTCCCGTCTCCAGCATCGAAGAATAGATGCATGATCCAACAGCAAAGAGCAGCTAGACTAGGGGCTACCTATCTCTAAAATAGTCTTTTAGTCTTTCACCTAAGTCCGTCTTGGACACTTGTCGGTTTAGTCCACCTCGAATGTTGTGGAAAGAGCCTAACTATCATTTAAAATTTTAATATATATAAGTCTTTTCTTCTTTTCTTGCTAGACTCGAGACATCACTTGCACACCCACGTTACACTTAATTGAAATGGTTTTATCCTAGATGATCACTTGTGCCGCTCAACCACTAATTCTTCGAAATGATTAATATTTAAACTAATCGGAGTGAGAAAATCAATTGATATCCTTCTTACCAACTTCCCATCTTGCATCTCATATGCTCACATCCCTTTCATCATCATCATCTCGTTGCTCGATGAATTTGCATGGATCTTTTCTCATTTAAAGCTTAAGCAAGCAATGAAGACTTAATTTCGTTTAGGTCATCCGGTAAGGATTGCGATCGAAGCCTTTCACTCTAGGGAAGTCGTTACCTCACCCTCACTAAACAATACCCTTTCATTTCAAGATCGGCGTGTTTTGAAACCCGGTTTAGCCATCATTTTTGCTCCTTACTGAGAGAAGTCCAAGCAAGCCCAATAAGTTAACTTCGAGAGTCGGCGATGCACAAAATATCCCAAGCCATGAAGGAAGGACAAAGATAATCCTCAACTCCTCAGGAAGCTTTCCAAGTCAAAAAAAAAAAAAAAAAAAGAAAAGAGAAGGACTGTCGATCCTCACAATTCAGTAAAAGTCCCTGACTCCTCAAGAAGCTCTCCGAAAAGGGAGCCCGAGTTCTCGCAAGTTCGCAAAAGTTCTCGACGGCCTGGACTTCCTCTCACCATTACCTTAAATCAATCCCAAGCCACCCTCTCGCTTCTAGATGATATTCCCATTACCATTACCCTCACCTTTGGCCAAAATCAAAATTTGGACCTCTCATTCTTAGAGGCAATCAATCTTCCCCCGCCGTAGATTTCTCAAACACATCCCTAAAAGCCAACCTCTTATCTTTAGAGGTTCAGTCAGCAAAAGGCCCAGCCGACCTCTCATCTCAAGAGGTCACAACTTTCCAAATCACCCGATGGCCGATCGAAGCCCGAAAACCCAGCTGCAATTCCTATCGGACAGCAATTTCATCATAATATCTTTAAGATCTAAATCAAATTAATGCTTCATTGCTTGCTTAAATTGGAATCTAATACATATTGGTTCAAAATCATTAATCAAAGATTGTGCAAATTCAAATCTGATTCATTCGATATTTCATGTGAGCATAATTCATTTCTATTCCACAAGCACTTGCCGTGGATGTCCCACTGGGGCTTCGCATCCGTGTCTTTCATGGACACTCTAAGGGGATACGTTATTCGAATCTCCAATCTTCAAAGGACCTCAAAATCTTGAATTGAATTCGGGATAAGCCCGAACTACGGCGACCTGAGCTCTTCATAATGGAGGGAACGTAGGCAACCATAATTGGTCCGGTCGAAATCACAAACAAATCTCGAAAAAAAAAAATTCGGTCTCATCAAGGATCGTCCCTATACACTTTCCGAGCTTGATTCTCGATATCAGTTGATTTTCTCCTTGTGATTAATCAAAATATTTGTTCATATCAGATTTAGGGGTTGAATAACCCGAACATTAACAAAGGGTTTTAAGCAGCCTTGTGATCATCACTAATAAAACAAGTTTTCAAGTGTCTCGACAAGTCTTCTCTCTCTCAATCATAGGGAAATAGAGCCAAACACTGTCTTTCTGTCAGCAGGGGCTTCCATACACTTTTCCACACCTTGTGATGCTTATACTCTCTCAAAAGAGTCAAACCAAAAGCGAGGGTGTCATAAACAAATTCGGGAGACATTCCCACCTTTCAAAAGATATGCCCCTGCATGTAAACGTTTCTGAGTCTTGTCCAGTGACTAGTTGACTAAGGTCTGAAAAGATGGGTGCCTCCTCTGTAAGACTACTCTGAATTTCTTCACGCTGGGGCTTTGCTAAGCGGCTCTCCCAGGTTCCCCTGTATCAGCACTTCAAGCTGGGGCTTCTATAGACATCTTTGGGTCCACATTGGGTTCTTCCCTACGAGATAGATTCGATCTTTATCGGATTATTTTCAGGATCGCTTTGCATTACCAATCAGATTGGGACTCTGCTAATTACATCGAAATCACAACGAGGTTATGAGATTGGGGCTTCGCCAAGTCACTTCTTCAAAATATGGACTTTGCCTACTCAGTTCTTCAAGACAAGGCTTTGCCAAAGAAGGGATCTTTCCTCGCTTTAATAGGATCCGGGGGCTTTGTCAAGCTGGTCCTTTGTACCTGAATTTTATCAAGTCACGAGAAAGGTTTAGTCACATCAACAACCAGACTTTCAACTTCAGAACTTGGTACACAGCAGCCTCCCGTAGCATCAGAGTTTAAGATCGGGGTTTCTCCCGACATTAGCAATTTCATCAAATCATTCTCCGAGCAAGGTTTCGGCCAAAGTCACAGCTCACCCAAATGAAAGAGGCTTCACTCATATCAACGCGCCCTAGAGCCTATCAGCATCAGCTTCAAATGACCAACCAAGACCCGGGGTCCGAATCCAATCTCATCAAAATTGAGGTCCATGTGATACTGTTAACAAAACCTCATCAACAACCGCTGTTTAAATCGCGATCGAGGGCTCTCACCTCCCCCACTTGCTCAAAATCTGTTCCAAACAGTCTCCAGACACATACATCCCAATACATCCCCTCTCATCACCATGCCTCCCCACAAAAATCTCCCAAGGGCTCATGTAGCATGCACAAAACTTGAATCAGTAGGAAAAATCCTAAGTGATTGAAGACCATAAATCATAATTTCCCTGCCAAAAGCTCGGGCTAAGTGCATCTTCGAAAGCAAGTAAATGCATCATCTCGCGAACATATGCAGTGATACTATCATAATCATTCTGATTCTATGCATGCATCTGTCATCATGAATGTCATATATGCATCTTCCTCTTTACTAACAAATGCAGGAATTCGAACGTGAATGACCATTTTCCTTCGCTATTGAGACTTACCCTCAATAAGGAAGATATTTATCAAAATCCAAAATCAATGGTTTCAACAAAATTGCAAGAAATCAAATTCCCCTTTTCGGCAAGAAATGATTCTGGGCAAAACATGTGCAGATCACCTCCAGTGTCTGCAAATGGGTCAGGGACGCCAAGTTCTCAAATACAATACGGTCAGAGACGCCAAGCTCTCAAATGCAAATCGGTCAGGGACGCCAAGCTCTCAAATGCAAATCGGTCAGGGACGCCAAGTTCTCAAATACAAATCGGTCAGGGACGCCAAGTTCTCAATACAAATCTGTCAGAGACGTCAAGTTCTCAAGTACAAATCGGTCAGGGATGCCAAGTTCTCAAATATAGTTCAGTCAGAGACACCAAGTTCTCAAAGGCAAGTAGGTCAGGAACGCCAATTTCTCAAATACAGTCCAGACAGAGACGCCAAGTTCTCAAAGATGCATCAAGACTTTCAACACTATCAACTACCAGACAGCCCCCGCAACTTGCTCTCCTGCAGGTAAGCACAGCAAAGGTACGTTAGTCCTTCAACATATCTCAAAAATATGCATGCACTCACAAATGTTGCATGATTACCCATAACTTTAGCTATCCCTATCTCCGCAAATAGCAACGTAAGCTTTAGTCAAATTTTAGGGTGACTTCCCAAAAATAGTCAAATCTTAGGGCGACTTCCCAAAAAAATAGTCAAATCTTAGGGCGACTTCCCAAAAATAGTCAAATCTTAGGGTGACTTCCCAAAAATAGTCAAATCTTAGGGCGACTTCCCAAAAATAGTCAAATCTTAGGGCGACTTCCCAAAAACAGTCAAACCTCGGGTGAATCCCAAATACCGTCAAACCATCAAAGACCATCCCCAGCAGTTTTCGAATTACGTCCAGGCTTGATTCCCACTCGGGATACGTAGGTAGCCTACCATAGGTCCAGCCACTTGACCAACACGGTCATCCTTTTCCCCGGTAATCCTCGTAAGCTCAAATCTTCCCCAGCGAGAACGCCCTCAAACAGTCTCCCTCAGGTACAAAACCTCGACTTAGGATCATACTCTTGAACTGAGTCCCCATTTAGGTTCATACTCCTGAACTGAGTCCCGACTTTGGATCATACTCCTGAACTAGGTCCCCATTTAGGTTCATACTCCTGAACTGAGTCCCCGACTTAGGATCATACTCCTGAACTAGGTCCCCATTTAGGTTCATACTCCTGAACTAGGTCCCCATTTAGGTTCATACTCCTGAACTGAAACCCCGACTTAGGATCATACTCCTGAACTAGGTCCCCATTTAGGTTCATCCTCCTGAACTGAGTCCCTACTTAGGTTCATACTCCTGAACTGAGTCCTCATCTAGGTTCATACTCCTGAACTGAATTCTCACTTAGGTTCACACTTCGGAACTAAACCTCAACTTAGGTTCATCCCTGACAAAAGTCAACGGAATTCCGTCTCTTTCCTCGTTTACACCTCCGGCAGCAAATGTAAGACCGATCCTTTCAAATGAAGTCCACCAAAAGACTATCTATCCCCTCAGAGTCCGTCCCCAACAAAAGGATACAAACATCGAAGGAAATCGTTTCAAAACAAGTTGATACCTCCAGATCACCCATTGTCAAGGTCCGAGGCACCTAAGACGCCATCATCAAGGTTCGAGGCACCTAAGACGCCATCATTAAGGTTTGAGGCACCTAAAACGCTATCACACACAACACTAGGAAAGCGATAAATCGCAATCACCCCCTAATTCGACAAACCGAAATCAGTCATAGGGCGACTTCCCAAAAATAGTCAAATCATGTGGCGACTTCCCAAAAATAGTCAAATCATGTAGCGACTTCCCAAAAATAGTCAAATCATAGGGCGACTTCCCAAAAATAGTCAAACCATAGGGCGACTTCCCAAAAATAGTCAAATCATAGGGCGACTTCCCAAAAATAGTAAAATCATAGGGCGACTTCCCAAAAATAGTCAAATCATAGGGCGACTTCCCAAAAATAGTCAAACCATAGGGCGACTTCCCAAAAATAGTCAAACCATAGGGCGACTTCCCAAAAATAGTCAAATCATAGGGCGACTTCCCAAAAATAGTCAAACCATAGGGCGACTTCCCAAAAATAGTCAAATCATAGGGCGACTTCCCAAAAATAGTCAAATCATAGGGCGACTTCCCAAAAATAGTCAAACCTTAGGGTGACTTCCCAAAAATAGTCAGATCTTAGGGCGACTTCCCAAAAATAGTCAAATCTTAGGTTGACACCCTAAAACAGTCACTCTATAGTCGAAAAACCCGAACTACGACTGGCTTGATTCCCCTTAAGGATACGTAGGTAGCCTATCATTAGGTTCAGCCATCAGACCGAAAATGGTCATTCCTATCCCCAGGAGAGCGGATATACAACCCTAGCCATCAGACCAAAATGGTCATTTCCTACCCTCAGCAGAGTTTCTTCCAAAGAATCGATCGCGAACTCGCTCACCAGAGTTGACATCCTAAAACAAATACTCTAGTGGTTGACGCCCAAGACAATGAAAGACCCGAACTACGACTGGCTTGATTCCCATTCGGGATACGTAGGTAGCCTATCGCTAGGTTCAGCCACTCATTCACTTGATCATCCAGTCAAATATGGAGCCTTACTCTTATCGACGACCCCGCTTCCTTCGAAAGCGCCGTCGCCGAGGGGCTACTGTAAGTACTCCAATTTGAGTTGGTAGCTTTTTTCGTTAGAAAATTAACAGAAGTTTTAACATTCCTAACATTTCTAACATTTCTAACATTTCTAACCAACCAAGGGTAGATTAGGGTTTGCCATTTAAAGATAAACCAAGGAAAGAATCTCAAAAAGCAAAAGAAATTGGAAAAATCCGAATTGGGCAAGTTGAAAAACATAAACTGCTGGATTTTTGAATTTTATTCTTCCTGTCCAAAGCCTGCACTGTAGCAGATGAACAGTGCACGCTGTCAAGAGGCTCCGCGCGGATCTGTTTGCATCTCACAGAGGGCTATAAATTGAACCCTCCTCTCTCAGTTTACACAACACATTTTGGCTCATAGAAGCTGTATTCTGGCGAAAAATAGGGAGAAAATAGTGCGAATTCACTAGAATTGCCACCATTTTCTCTTCAATCTTTCCCAAACCCCACTCACTCAAAATACTTTCAAAACACTCTCATACATACTCTCATACATACACCAATCCAAGCTCAAATCACCCCTTAGGAGGAAGATTAGAGAGAAAACATAGAGGACTTAAGTGTTATCTACTTGTTTTCTCTTTGACCAACTCTACCATCAAACCCTAAACACATTCAAGCCTTGAATCCACCCAAACACAAATCCAAACACCAAATCTTGATACTCCTCAAGTCAAACACCAAATCTTGATACTCCTCAAGTCAAATTTCAAGCCTAGGAAGATAGGGTGTCACCATTGGTAAATCCCTCCTTCTTTAAACCCTAAAATTCCCTTTTAACTTCTTGTTCATCTTGTTCTTCTTATTTTAATTTACTTTATGTCTAGTTTAACTTGAAGTCTTGACCTAAGATGGTCATCTTGAAGTTCATCTTCATGAATGACCATCTCAAATGGTCCACATTCTAAATCTCTAGTTGATTTTTCTCTTTAATTTCATCTTTACAAAATTCCCCTTCCCAAGCAAATGAAATGCTTAAGTCCTAATGTACCCCAAGGATGGTTTGATATAGTAGATCACCACTAAAATGTCTAGTGACTACTGATCAAAACCTAGGGAAATGGGGACAAGCATGGATGCAAAATCCCCTTTAAAAATCATGTTTTCTTTCTTGAGAAGTTGCTGTCCAGTAGCAATTTTCTAAGACCTCTGTCCATGGTCTAATTTTTTGGACACAGATAAAATTGGAATTTGGTATTGACTACAAAACACTTTTTGTATCCAACATCCAGAGCTTTCCAATTATATTTTTACTTTATTTTTTGCGTGAGTAAAACTCCATTTTTCAAATTTTCTTTTGAAGGACAGATCACCAGTCTCTGGAAGTCCAGATCTCATACCTGAGATTTCCAGAAGGTTTTGGGTCCTAAAATCTTCTCCAAAACGTAAAATTCTTTCAAATAAATCTTATTTGAGGTGTCTGGAACAACTTTCATTCTCTGAGTTTTCTCAGATTATGAAGTTTTAAAGCCCTTAAATCCATTTCAAAATCAAGTGTCCACTGCCTTTTTCATTCTGGCATAAATGGTTTTCGGCTTCCAAAAATCTTTTGATTCCCAAAACTCAACCCAAAAATCACACAAAAAATTATGGGATCTGTCCAAAGTCTAATAAAGAATTACCAATTTTTACTTTCCTCAGTTTCAACTTATTTTGGCCAAAGTAAGACACACGCACACACACACACACAACAAATGGTTTTTAGCTCGGAAGACTCGTTTTACGAGGCATTCCGGGTGCACACTAACGTCCTTCCCGGCATGTAATGTGACCTCCGAACCCAAGTCTCTAATCTCGGGCATTTTTCAAAGTGGCCCTTAAAACAAAAATGGCGTGGCGACTCCGGTCTTTTCGATTGGTTTTTCAAAGAAACGAAAATTTCAAAAGTACCTTTCGGAAAAATTTTGGTGGCACATCATCACAGTAAGTCTATTTCTTGTTATCTGAAGCTTTCTCTCTCTAAACTCCATAGCTTTTGCTTGATATTGTGACCAGTTAACTTACTCCCACGCCGGAGGGGTAACGCCGGAGATGCCCCCGACTTAGTTGACTTTTCTTGTATGTGTGTAGGTGACCAACGGAGAAGACAGCCGGAGTATCCTCATTTCTCCTGTTCCAGTCAGTTCTGTACGTGCAACCATTTGGCTTGGTAGCATCAGTTTAATTATTCATCTTTTTGACTTCCACGAATATTTACTTTTTTTTAATATCCATAAAGGATACCTGCCAGGAATGTTGTATGATCTGAATGCCTCAATGTATGGAAATCAAGAGCAACTCAAAGCATTGGTCAAGGAATTCCATGATGAAGGGATAAAATGCTTGGCTGACCTAGTAATAAACCACAGATGTGCAGAGAGGCAAGATAGCAGAGGAATATGGTGCATCTTCAAGGGAGGCACGTCTGACGATCACCTCGACTGGGGCCCATCTTTCATTTGCAGAGACGACATAGAATATTCCGACGGCAATGGCAATCTCAACACTGGAGATGGCTATGCAGCCACTCCGGATATCGACCATCTCAATCAGATGGTCCAGAGAGAGTTATCGGATTGGATGTATAGAAGTAAGAGAGAATTGTGAAAAGATCACTTTGTATTATTGATAACACAAGTATTTATATACAAGAGTCCTAACCAACTATGGTATGAGATCAATACAAATAATAATAAAGATATGAACAATCTACAATAAGGAAGGGATATACATGAGAATCATAATCTAAGTAGGAGAGATATTTTGTGTATCTCTACCATGCCCCCGCAAGATGGACGACCGGTAGGAGAGTCCAATCTTGGACATAATTTCATGAAGGTAAACTTGGTCAGTAGTGTTATGAAGATATCATCGAGCTATGTGATTACACTAGAGGTTGTATCAGGAGAAGACATTATATTTTAGGAAGAAGTAAAAAAACTGAGAGTAATATTTGTGAAGAATATGAATAAGAACGAGGAGAAAATATAACGAGGGAAAGAATAAGAATAAAATTTAAGGATAGAAATATCTATTAAGAAGAAATACTTTAGAAGAAAATTTAGGGTTTGGCAGAGAGGAAATATTTGAGAGAAATTTGAGAAATTATTTGAGAGAGATATTTATGAAAAGAATTTGGGAAGAAGACTATTTATGAAGATAATTTATGAAATAATTGAGGAAGAAGATTTAAGATATAAAGTTTAAGAAGGAGAAAAAATAATTAAGAAGGAGAGAAGTAATACTCAACGTGAAATTGAGAATGGTAAAAAGTTAGAGTGGAGAAAAATTATGAAGAAAAATATTAGAGAGAAATATTTGAGAAGAAAGTTTATGAAGAATAAGAAGAGTTTGAGATCTTTAT
This sequence comes from Adenophora triphylla var. japonica, assembly GCA_022495995.1. NCBI lineage: Eukaryota > Viridiplantae > Streptophyta > Magnoliopsida > Asterales > Campanulaceae > Adenophora > Adenophora triphylla. The sequence goes on from JAFEMH010000360.1 coordinate 132,631, forward strand.
TTAGAAGGGAGTAATAAGAGTATTAAGAGGAAGAGAGAAGAACGCCGCAATAATAAAATTAGGGTTGACTATAGAGTAAGAGACGAGATTTGAGAAAAGAAGAATAAAATGAAGACGTAGGAAGGGAAGAAGAGATTAGTGGCGTCCATAGGTAATTAGCTGAGAGGGGGAAGAAGAGATAAGAAGTAGATTATGGTTTCAGCCAAAGGAAAGAGGAAGAATCAATGGGGCCAAATTTGTGAGAAGAAGATGAGCAGCGGAAGTCATTTGGAAGGAAGAGAAGAATAATTAATTTTAGAAGGGGATAAACAACGACCATTGAAGGTCGAGGGAGGACGGGTAGTTCCATGGTGGCCATGGGAGGAGAGTCGAGAATTCAAAAAGAAGAAGAAGATGGAGACAGGGAGGGAAGAAATATTGGATCTTTTCGCTCTGATACCATATAGAAGTAAGAGAGAATTGTGAAAAGACCACTTTGTATTATTGATAACACAAGTATTTATATACAAGTGTCCTAACCAACTATGGTATGAGATCAATACAAATAATAATAAAGATATGAACAATCTACAATAAGGAAGAGATATACATGAGAATCATAATCTAAGTAGGAGAGATATTTTGTGTATCTCTATCAGGATGAACTGGCTCAAGACTGAGATTGGTTTCGACGGATGGAGATTTGACTTTGTCAAAGGATATGCTCCGACTATAACAAAGATCTATATGGATAATACTTCCCCGAATTTCACATTAGGGGAGTTGTGGAACTCTTTATCGTACGGTGGAGATGGAAAGCCGAACTACAATCAAGATCAACATAGGATTGAACTTGCTCAGTTGGTCCTGAATGGTGGTGGACAAGTTACGGCTTTTGACTTTACCACAAAGGGTATTCTTCAAGCTGCTGTGGAGGTTGAAAGATGCTGCCGGAAAGCTTCCGGGGTTGATCGGAAACTCAGTTACGTTTATTGACAATCATGATATGGGACAACGTATAATCGTTGGCCGTTTCCATCTGATAAAGTCATGCAAGGATATGCCTACATTCTTACCCATCAAGGGATTCCTTCACTGGTAATATTTTATTCCAACCTGCTCTTTGAATTTTATTTGCTTAAAAGAAAAGCTTATATTTTTTTTTGCAGTTTTATGATCAATACTTTGATTGGGGGTTGAAGGAAGAAATTATTAGTTTGGCTATAATTAGGGGCAGGAACCAGATTGGTGCAACGAGTCAAGTGGAGATTGTAAGGGCAGTATGGTGGTATTACCATAATTACTGCTAACACCCTCTAAATGTTACCAGACGAATGTGTTATTACAAGTGCTGACAACACATTTACAGTGTTATCAGACACGGTCTGATATGTCAGTTGTACATTTCTTTCATATGTTATATTGTATTAATGTATAACTATACATGAAATATATATTTTTGTTGTTAGTCTAAATTACAGTTAATAACAATATGCAGATAAGATACAAGCATGAGAAAATGAGTTAAGAGAAGTTACGCATAAAAGGAGATTTATGCGTAACTCGTGTAAATGGAAGATTTACGTGGAAAGACTAGTTCAAAGCTGGAGTTGTTAAACAAAAAAGAGTACAAACACAGAAGAGCACGTGGGTACAAGAGATTGAAGCTAGGACTTGGGCTCAAAGAAATACGGTTTCTATTTTCAAGGGATTGACCATTTCTTTAGCTCCACATGCTCAACTACTCATCCTAATTATCCGAATCAGTTCCAAGCTGTTACAAGAAGTAGCATACAAGCATTTGAATGCTATAAATATGCAAGTGTGTAGACAAGAGCAATATGTCGATAAATCACACATAACTTGCACAATAAAAGATCATCTACTCCTCGGCTCTATTAGATTCTTTCTCACACAAATTCTTTTCCGCCTTCAATGTCATTGGACTTTATTGTGTCGTGGCTAGTATATAATTTCATATTTGATCTTGTTAGTTCCTAGTTTTTCATGGTTATATAGATAGGAAACATTCAGTCTTATAATCATATTATATTGTGAATAGAAGATCTTGCCTAATCGGCACACTCAAGTTATATATTTATATAACTTGAGCAAAAACTATTTCTTGTGTTTATTTTCGCTGCAAAACTTGTTTTTTACAAACTGTTTTTAAACTATGTTGTGTCTGTTACCGTAAGTGTTATCAGTTGTGTTACCAACCTTGAAAGTTTAGTGTATCTATGAAATCAATTCAACACAAAAAGAATATGGATGTGAGTATAGATGTGAGTTACAACTATTCACACATCCACCAATAAGCAACGGAATAAAATAAAAGATCACAAAGAAATAAACGTTTATTGGTTCTGTCCCAGCAAATAAGGCTTTAAGCCCAAAAATGTTTTCAATTTTAAAGATCTGTTTTACAAAAGAAAACACGAATAAGTGAAACAAAAATATTAAAATACTAAAACAAGTTTTAATCAACTTCTAAACCAAAAACAATCTTCCTTTTTCAATAAGAGCTTATTCTAAACAGAAGAATAACAAAGAACTTGAAAGAAATCTAGATGTGAGTTCGGATGTAAGTCACAACCTCACTCACAACCTAAAAGAATATATTGAATTCGTGAATAATAAAAGGTTGTCTCTTACAAAAAATTCTCAATCCGTGTCTTTTCAATGTGCCGAGGTCTTGTATTTATATACACCTTTGAGAAGTTCTTCAATCAGTCAAACTCTTCGTTATTTGATGCAATCCAACTAATAAAGGAAACATAAGATTGATACTAAAAAGGAAAGAGATTTGTTAGAATATTAGTTCTAGTCTAAATATATTTACATAAATAAAAGTTATATACATATTTAACAATGTCCTTTTCTAAAGAGGAATATAATTCTTTGTTAAGAAAGACATAAAATCCACTTACCAAACTTATCAATTGTATTCAAATTAGGAAAGTCAATATTCTCTAAAATCTTACTATTTCAATCTCCCCCTATTTTGGACTTTCTGGTCAAAACAAAGATTTAGCAAATATAGATCAAATAACCAAGATTGTCAAGTTTCAAACCTCCCCCTGAAATGAATGTGTGTGAGGATGTGTAAACACATTCACACAAAAACTGCATAAACATTAGTTAGTACAAAAACTTGCAGTTTAACAAACCAAGGCATGTTAACATCCATCAAATGTTAGGAGGTTACAGACCTACTCAGTTTTAAGAGAATCAAATCCTAACCATTAACATAACAAAACAGTTTAAAAGTTTAATCAAAACATAAATCAAAATAAATAAACTCCCCCTGAGTTCAAACACCTTCACCTTCCCAGCTTCCACATCCTGTAGTATTATCAGCTGCAGCATAAACATCTTCATCAACTTCTTCTTCTCCCCCTTTTTGACTAGAAAGGGTAGTCTTCCATTTCTGGAGATTCTCCCCTAAATTTTACAAACTGTTTTTTAAACTATGTTGTGTGTGTTACCATAAATGTTCTCAGTTGTGTTACCAACCTTTTTTATAACACTTGCAAACATGCCATTTACAATTTCAGAGATTATGGTTGCGGATGCTGATCTTTATGTAGCGATGATAGAAGGGAAGATCATCATGAAGATTGGGCCTAGGTTTGATGTTGGTAGTATTATACCTTCATGTTGCTATGTCTGGAAATGATTATTGTGTGTAGGAGAAAAACTGAGGAAAGTTTGATTAAAAGGTCTGTAATAATGGTTATTATGGATCTCAGAATAAAATAGAGTTTGCAGGTTTCTTTTTACTCGGGAAGGATGCTTTGTTGTGTTGTACCTAAGGGTATGGTACAATGCCAAGAAACATCTTGATTAAACATCTAATGGATGTTTGTGGAGTTGTGGTTGCTTTATCACGGCTAATCTATGTACTACCCTGCCCTAACTTAATTGTATTTGGAAGTTGAAAGATAAACTCTGAGTTTCCTAACCCTTGAATTTACAAATATCTCTAAAGATAAAGCTTGCATTTACTTTATGATTACACCAAGTAGTACCGATAACTAACAGAGAGAGAGAGAGAGAGAGAGAGAGAGAGAGAGAGAGAGAATGGATCGATTTTAATGATCAATTTATGATTCGACATTATAACAAGTTGATAGAGTCTGATCGATTTTTGATTTGATGGTTGTGTATTCGATAAAGTCTATAATTGACTAGACCCTAACAATCTCATAACACATCAAAAATTAGTCCTAAAAACTACTCTAAACAAGTGGTGTGGTGCGGATTGGGGGACTATGTAGTAGGACAACTCATTATTTTGAGGGGTATTCCATAATATACAAAGAAAGTTTATTTGATGAAATGGGAGAAAACAGCAGAGAGAGATTGCAGAGAATACCCAACTTAGGTTTCTTTCATTTCTCAACGTTAGTATTTGTACAGAGAGTCCTACTCTATCTTCTTTACATGGTAAGGATATGTACCAATAATAACCATGGCCTAATTTAAGGAATCACTAATTATCTACTATAATTAGTTATACAATAGTCAAACCTAATCTCTTGCCTTTGCCGTGATACCACATTTACGGCACTAATGTGTTACGGCTTACACCCCCCTCAAGCAAAGCGGTACGGGTGTGAGCTGCAGCTTGTCGGATAAAAAGTCGAGATGAGGCCGGGAAAGCCCCTTAGTAAAGACATCGGCTAACTGTTCATTGTGGCAACATATGAGAGACGTAAAAATCCGCGTTGATATAGGTCCCGAACAAAGTGAAGGTCTATCTCAACATGTCGAGTTCGAGCATGAAACACCGGGTTACGGGCAATGTGTAGAGCAGAGATGTTGTCACAAAAAAGTTGAGGAGGACTTAAGAACAAGCCCAGTTCACGAAATAAGTATGCAAACCAACGTAGTTCGGCCCCGGTGGTGGCTAATGCACGGTACTCCGCTTCGCTGCTTAAACGAGCGATGGTGGTTTGCTTCTTAGCTGTCCACACAATCAAGTTGGATCTAATAAAAATGCATGCACCGGTAGTAGACTTTCTATCATCGGGTGACCCTGCCCAATTGGAATCAGAATAAGCCCGTAGAGAAGTGTCTAATGACTAAGTGAAATGAAGGCCGAGGTAGAGGGAGCCTTTGAGATACCGGAGAATTCGTTTGACCGCAATGAGGTGAGTAGAGCGTGGAGAATGCATGAACTGTCACACCTGGTTAACTGTAAAAGAGATATCAGGATGAGTGAGGGTGAGATACTAAATTCCCCCTACCATACTCCGATATGTGGTTACATCTATGATTGGATCCCCATCAAGTGCGGACATATGTGAGCCGGGTGTGAGCGGAGTGGTGGCCGGCTTGCAGCCTTCCATGTTGAACTTTCTGAGAAGATCGGAGGCATATCTAGCTTGACTGAGAATCAAAGAAGTATTAGAATAATGAGTCTCAATACCTAGAAAGAAGCCGAGAGATCTAAGCCTACGACTTTAGAATGTTTCACAAATGCAATCAACCACCTTACTAACTTCGCCCGAAGAGGACCCGGTGATTATGAAGTCATCTATGTAGACTAAGATAGCTACGAGAGAGGAACCGGTGTGATGGATAAACAGTGATCTATCTGACTTACTGTTGAAAAACCCAATAGAGATCAAAAAATCATGGAGGCGCTGAAACCATGCCCAAGGTGATTGCTTTAACCCATATATAGAACGATGAAGCCGACAGACGTTATTAGGAAAATCCGAATGAGAAAAGTCGGGAGGTTGTGCCATATATACTTCCTCATGAAGTATCTCATTCAAGAAGGCATTGCGAACATCCAACTGCTGAATAGGCCAAGCCCGAGAGTGAGCAAGTGCTAATAAAGTGTGGATGGTATGTGGTTTTACAATGGGACTGAACGTCTCATCATAATCTATACTTTCTTGTTGTGTGAACCCCTGAGCCACAAGGCGAGCCTTATATCTTTAGACTGTACCATCTGCCCTACGTTTCACCTTAAATATCCATTTGCTTCCGACAACATTCATAGACGGGAGACGCGGAACTAAGGACCACATGCCATTTTTGCTCATGGCGGATAACTCATCTTGCATAGCTTGGTTCCAATGAGGAATGGGAGTCGTTTGCTTGAGAGTTCTTGGTTCAAATTCAGTTGATGTCGGAGTAACAACAGAGAGTGCATGAGGTAGAGGATGGCGAGTGACCAAATCAGCAATGTGTCTTGGTCTAAAAATGTCGTCCTTAGCATGAGTAATCATATGATGCCCAGTATGAGAGTTTGACCTGCTATCATTTGCATAGGAAGCGGGCTGGTCAAGAGTCTCCTGTTGGTTAGTGGACTGAGAACTGGTTACTGGATTGGAGCGAGACGGGGTAGCTGGTGGGCTAGCATCAAGAGAAGGCCCAATTGCAGATTTCGGAGAAGAGCTGGCTGGAATGGGCGCCAGCTGAACTGGAGGTGAAGTGGCAGTGGGCCGGCCCAAACTTACATTAGGCCTGGCCGAATTAGTAAGGCTATGAGGCTGAATGGGCTGATCTTGGTGATTGCACGGGCCTGGAGAGACAATAATTTGTGGAGCAGCAATATTAGAACAAGTGGGCCTAAGTTGATGTTCATGATGTATGTTCCGTGAACTGATCTGGGGCACACTTTGAGAAACGCCTGTTGAACAATTAGATAACATGGGAAAAGAATTTTCATCAAATAACACATGTCTTGAAACATATACACGACCCGTAGACTGATCAAGGCACCATTAACCCTTCCGTAAATTGTCGTAACCAAGAAACACACATGGAACGGACTTGGGCATTAATTTATGAGAATTGTAAGGAACAAGATGAGGAAACACACAAACACCCGAATGTTTTGAGAAATTTGTAGTCCGGAGTTTCTTTAAGTAATTTTTGGAAGGGAGAAATGTATCCTAATTGACGCATAGGAAGTCGGTTTATGAGATGAATTGCCGTATTAAACGATTCAAGCCAATAAATTTGGGGAACCCCAGATTGAGCCAAAAGACAAAGTCCCATATTAACAATGTGACGATGTTTTCGTTCAACTGTACCATTTTGTTGGGGTGTATATGGGCAAGTAGATTGATGTTTAATCCCATGATTTCGAAGAAAAAGGGAAAATTGACGATTTATGAATTCACCCCCTCCATCGGTTTGTATTGTTTTAATAGTGTGTACAACAGCTATTTTACGACTTAGTTGATTTTCTATTTGGAGTTTAAAAGAAGAAAAAACATCCAATACATCAGATTTGTGAAACAAAGGAAAAAGCCATACAAATCTTGAAAAATCATCAACTATGCTCAAATAAAACCGATAACCATTTTTAGAAGTAACAGGGGAAGGTCCCCATACATCCAAATGTAGCAAAGCTAAAAGTTCTAAAGAATGAAAATTACGAGACTTAAACGATAATTGACTCGATTTGCCTAAAGGGAAAATATGACAAAAAGACTTATCAATCTTGCCACTAACTGGAAGATGAACTTTATTAATCAAAGACTTGAAAACCTGAAGCGACGGATGACCAAGCCGAGCATGCCAAGTGGAGGAGGATGCACGTTCGCCAATAAGCGCTAGAGGACTGACGCGAGCGGAAGAATCAAAGTGGAGTGTGTAAAGACCATTGGAGCTATTACTAGAGAGAATAGTCTGCCTCGTGGTGTTGTCCTTCACACGAAAACCACACCCATCAAATTCAAAGAAATAATTGTTATCTATGGAAAAACGACGAATAGAAATAAGAGATTTGTGTAAATTAGGAACACATAACACATTGCGGAGGACAAAATTATGAGTAGGGGAAGAAAGATAAGAATGACCAACATAAGAGATAGGGATTCGGGAACTATTTGCAATGGTAACCGAATAGGTACCTGTATACGGAGAGTAATGAGAGAGCCCATCAGTGGAGGAGGTCATGTGGTTTGTAGCCCCTGAATCGAGAACATAGGTCGGAGCCATTGATGAAGAGCTGTTGCCATGTGATAAATCACCCGGGTTATCCTGAGTATGAAGAGCATAATTCCCACGATCGTAACACTGTGGACAGGCCCGTCTCAATAATTATTGGGGCCCTGTGCGAAATATGAATATTGGGCCCCTAATGTTTAAAAATTAATACAAAAAATATAATATGTATATATAAGTGTTTTTATATAAAGATTAACCTATTAAGTGCTCCTTTTTGAGACTCATTCAACTTTTCAATTCTTTTCCGTTTCTTACGCTTTTCATGACCAGGAACATATTTTCTAATTTTCGGAGGCATAATTAAAGATTATTAGAATATAATGGATTGAAAAAACCTGAAAAGTGCAATTTTCAGTCAACAAAAATATTCTTGATTGATGACACCTATTTTGACTCTGCAAAAAAAAAAAAAAAAAAAAAAAAAAAAAAAAAAAAAAAAAAAACAATGAGATTAATAATTAAATCAAATATAAAGTCATTTTTTTTTCATCTAAAATCATAAAATCAAAAGAATAAATTAAACTTAAAAAATGAATAAAGTCAACATAAATGATAAAAGACTAAAAGAGTAAAATGTCAGCCGAAACTAAAAGAATAAAATAATAACTTTACCTTTTAAATTTCAAATCTCAAAATAAAAAACATTCAGTACTATTCATTCTCAAAACATGGAACGAAAACGAAGCTCTGGATTTGGAAGCCTGGAACAAACCTTGCTTGGATGAGGATCGACCGTCGACGCAGTCGTTGATTGTGTCGCCGTTGCCGTCGCCGATTGCGATTGGAACCAAAGCTTCTTCTCAGGCTCAGGCGGGTTTGTCAGTTTGGCTAGGCGATTTGATGGAGCCGGATTGTGATTTATGAGGTATTTTGTTTATCGTTGCCTCTCTTAAATCAATTATCCGTTGTCCGCAATTTTCAAGTAATTGCGTCGATTGATTTTCCTCCCCTTGATTTTCGTCGCCATCGCTGTGATTGCGTTACTTTTTTTTTTTTTGGATTTTGGAGATATATGGAGTATACTTTTTTTTTTTGATATATATACCTAATGGGGCCTAGAAAAATGGGGGCCCTCCAAAATTTGGGGCCCGATGCGAAAGAACCTCTTGCACCGGGTGATAGCCGGCCCTGACTGTGGAGCCGTGTGTCCCTGCTTGTGACAAAGCTGACAAGCACCTGGTTCAGTATAAGTAAACGAATTTGGGGGCCTGTAGGGAGTGAATTGCTGCTGTGGAGGGTTATGATGTGGGGCTGGACTACAAAATTGGGATTGTGGGTTGAAAGGCTGGTACTGGCTATGCGGTGGTGGTGTTGGCAAGATGCTACGGCCTGCCCCCTTTCCTCCACTCTTTTTGTTGTTGTTGCGATTGCCGCCATTACCCCGAGAAGTGCCCCCGCCTTTACCCGGATGAGAAGAAAAACCACCACCTGTGTGATTGTAAGAACTGTGATTACCAGAAGATCTCGTGTTGGCCACCAAAGCACTCGTAGGATTGAGAGAAAGAGTGCTAAATTGGGACAACAAATCCTCTTCCTGAAGTAATAAATCCTAGAGATCATCAAGGCACGAAGCGGGATGATTGTTATGTGAGGTTATAAATTCTTTAAACGAAGGTCCTAAACCAGCCACAATGCGTTGTTGCAGATCCTCGTCAGAAATAACCTCACCGGCCTTGGCTAGGGAGTCAGAAAGAGAGATAGCACGTTGGAAGTAATCATCGATCGATGTCTCCGGTTTCTTGGAGAGAGCATTCAGTTCCATTTTCAGTTTTTAATGTGAATACGGGATTTACCTCCAAAGCATTTCTCAAGGAGAGTCCATGCTTCAAGAGCCGTCACGCATGGATTGATTCGGGCTTGAATCTTAGCCGAAATAGTAGCCTTGATCCACTCGAGAACAAGGCTTGAGGCTTGTCTATGATAAGCAAACAAAGGATTGTTGCTATCATCAGGAAGCTTTTCCGAAGGGAGAGTTGTTTCACTGAGAATGACGAAAGTGATGTCGTAGGTTGTGAGGACAGTGAAGAAGAGTGATCTCCAATTCATGAAGTTGTCGGTGTTGAGATGGCAATGTCCCAAATAGGATTGAATGTTCAAAGTGAGAGGGAGAGTTTTGAAGCATCCATGGCTCCTGTAAGCTCTGATACCATAATAAAATTTGAGGTTCCACCTTAAAACCAAATGGTGTCAAGGGGAGTGGCCCATGATCTTTATATGTCATAGGCAAGGTTTGTCAATTTCTAATGTGGGATAATATCTTTAACATTCCATATTGATCGTGTATTTTAATCTTAACAATCCACATTCATGAAAATATTTTAGACATTTTGCTTGATGCATGATCTTGTTCATCTCGTATATCGTAATCTCGTTGATCTAATCCGAGAGAAAGAAATCACTATCCGATGTGGTGCACTGTAGCGATGCGTGAATTTTTCAACATCTTTGAGTCGCCACTTATTATTTATTTAGGAAAACAATAAGAAAAACCTTTTTGATTTTTAAAGAGATTTGAGGGTTCGGGGGTTAAGTTATGGAATGGGAACGTCGAGGATCACCCATTCCACCCAATCCGAAGATCGGTCTTGCCAATCAAGTATTATCAATCTTTTTAATTACTAATTAAATAAAAGAACAAGAAAACCCTAATCAATTTCTTGATTAGGAATGTCGAATTATATGCTTCGAGATCACCTCCATGGATTGAAGGGACTCTAGGCTAATCCTTTTGATGGGATTACACCACTCTAAAAGCCAATAGAGAGAGATTGAGAAGAAGAGAGTAAAAGTATAGGAATTTACCTAGCGTTTGGAAAGTATTTGGTTTAGAACGTGGTTCTAAGATGTTTTCTTGGTCGAGAATTGATTCGTGCAGAGCTTCGCCTTGATTTTAGGCTTGAGCCTTGATGTTCGTCAATCAACGTGGTTGATGGACGAATTTAGGAGTTGTTTGGAGTGATTTTGAATGAATCTTTCAGGGAGAGAAACCAACAAAATGTGTGTGTTGTGTGTTTTCGATCGTGGATCGGGGACCTCTGAAATACTGAAAGCCATCATGTATTTATAGCGGTTTAAGAGGTGGATGGATTACTTGGTCACCAAGATTAGGAGACTCAAGGAAGGTTCCAGAACTCAACTGTGATTGGATGACCGGATTGATAAGGTTTTATCCAAAAAAAGAGTTTGAAACGAAGAAGGAAAGTGATTCTGCACATCCTGCAGAGGGGTTGTCTCGCGCGAGACACGTATGTCCCGTGCGGGACAACTAGTTGGTTGACTATTTTGTCCTCTTCAGTTTATTCCGTTAGTCAGTTAGGTCCAAAACTAACGAGGTTAGTTAGAAATTTAACGAAACATGACGAAACTGATATGCTTTCATCAAAACATAAAAGCGAGATGAAGAGTAGTGTAATCATGAATTATTGGTTCAGAATGGGGTGTCTACATGCACCTTCTATTAGGAATATAATATCATTATATTATATTCAAGTATATATTGTATATATAGATTATGAAACACAATCCTTGTATTAGATTAGGAAACACAATCTTAGAAACTTTCTCCTTCTAGGAGATTACCTCCTCATTGTAATCCTATAAATATGTATCCCTAACATCATAATCAATTGAGTCTTTCAATATAATTCTTCTCTTCCATGTTTTGATTGACTTCGTCTAACCCTCATTATTCTATATGGTATCAGAGCATAGATGCATAGAAGAACTTCTCCGCGAAACCATAGCGGCAAATAGCCGAAACTCTCACCCTCTCTACCTCCTACACCACCGCCCCACACCACCCTAAAATACAATCAACCTCGGCAAACTCCACCAAGCTTCTTTTTTCTTTTTCTTTTTCTTAACTCTCTTCTTCTTCCAATTCTAATACTTCTCTCAAATTAATTTTCTCAAATTGACTCTCTTTCTCAAATTGGTCATCTCTTTGGCCACTTCAAAAAAAAATTTATTTTCTTAATTTTTTCTCTTATTTCAATATAACGTTGAGTATTATTTTTCCCCCTCATAATTTTTTTTATCTAATGTAACGTTGAGTATTTTTTTTCTCCTCTTCACTCAACCTCCCTTTGAAAAACCCAAATCAAAGTCGTCATTGAGACGTAAAACAAAACTCAAACCAAAGTCGTCCTTGAGACGTAAAACAAAACCCAACCAAAGTCGTCCTTGTGACATAAAACAAAATCCAAACCAAAGTCGTCCTTGAGACGTAAAACAAAACTCAATTCTGTTGGGATAGAGGATCAATTGGGCTAGACATCGAAGCAAGGGGAAGAATTTCGTAGCAGGTTTCTGGGGTCAAGAGCGGCCGCGCTTATGGCGTGCGCGACCGCGCTCTTGGACAGTAACATATGGCTCGGGGGATTTTCTTTGAGGGCGACCGCGCTGTATGGGAGGGCGACCGCGCTTGAGGCGTTGTCAAAAGGCATTGGACTTCTTGGGACGGTAGCGCGGCCGCGCTAGGCTCCAGCGGCCGCCCTTCCGCCCGTTTTTGCCAGTGATCCAGTTTCCTTGTATGTTTAGGATTTGGACTCTACCCTAGGTCATATATAAACAATGTTCCGCCCCCAATTCAGTTGTAACACAAATTCTAATTACATAGTGCAAGATCCTGGCTTGGTAGTGCCCCCAGACGTAGCCAAATCAATTTGGTGAACTGGGTTAACAATTTCTTGTGTTCTTTTACATTTTTCTTTGATCTCTTGTGCTTGGTTTGTGTGCGATTATTATTCTTGTAGGTTTGCTTGGGTGTGGAGGGCCATATTCACAACAACTGGTATCAGAGCTCTTGGTTTAGGATCAAGGGAGTTGTTCCAAGCAATCAAGAATGGGCAAGGACAAACAGGCGGTGGAGAAATTCGATGGAGTCGACTACGGATATTGGAGGATGCGAGATTGAGGATCTCTTATACAACAAGGATCTCTACAAGCCTGCGAAGGGTGTCAAACCGGAAGATGAAGATCGAGGAAGAATGGGAACTCATGGATCGGAAGGCTTTAGGGGTGGTTAGATCTACTTTGTCAAAGTGGATCGCGAAGACTACCAGAAGGCGACAACCGCGAAGGAGCTATTGGATTATCTTGCTTGAGAGATTTGAAACTCCGTCTGCTGCAAATAAGGTTGATTTGATACGTAAGATGGGTAGTCTCAAGATGCGACGAGGGGAGGATCCTTGGCTAAGCACATCGATGAGTTTATGGATGTCATAGATTCATTGGCGGCGGTGGAGATCAAGTTCGATGGCCGAGGTTAAATGCATGCTTGTTGCTAGCTTCTTTACTGGCAAGTTGGAGCGGAACGGTGGCTGCAATCAACGCTTCGGCGGGTAAGAAAAAATTGAAATATGATGATGTTAAAGACTTTCTTTTAGGTGAGGAAAATCGCATGAAGAAGTTGGGGACATCAAGTACTTCGGGAGCGGCTTTAGCTACTACTTAGTAGGGAAGCCGGGTACTAGCAAACAAGGGAGAACCGAATCAAGGGAGAACGGAGTGAGTGGAAAGGGCAAGGCGATGAGACCAAGGATAAACCGAAGGTTGCGAAGGGATACGTTCGGTGCTACTATTGTAAGGAGTTGGGACACTTGAGAGGGATTGTCCAAATCGTAAGAGCAATCGGGCGAATGTGGCGATCGAAGGTGACGATGTGCTTGGTTACGAGTGTTAGTAGTGCACTAGAATCATGGGTCTTTGGATTCGGGGGCATCATTCCACTCTTGCGGGCATAAGGAAGAGATGGAAAACTACACTTCCGGTGATTTCGGGAAGGTCTATCTTGCGAGATGGCGAGCCTTTGGAAATCAAGGGAAGGGGATGTCGGAATAGGAGCATCGAGGCGGGAAGGTCTTACATCGAACGGGGTCGGACACATTCGGGTTTGAAAAAGAACCTACTTTCGGTTGGGCGGTTGGACGAAGAGAGGGATACAAGGTGACTTTCGGCTGCGAGGCTGAGTTATTACCAAGGAGGATTGTGAGATCGCTCGGGGTAATAAGGAGGGTACTTTGTATTTGGCGAACAACACCAAAGATAGTATTGCGGTGGCGGCGACAGGGTGATGCGATTTGTGCTTGCTTGTCGATTGGGTCACATGAGTGAGACGAGGATGAAGGTACTTTGTTCTAAGGGTCTACTAGGGTTTGAAGGCGATCAGCGTGGGGATCTGCGAAGATTGTATGTTTGGCAAACAAGGGAGGAATAATTTCTCAAGGACGGGTAGGGGATTGAGGAAGCAAAGTTGGAATTGGTTCACACGGACTTGTGAGGGCCATCTCCGTTACATCTCTGGGTGGTGTGTCATATTACATGACTTTCATTGATGATTCTACAAGGAAGGTGCAGGTCTATTTCTTGAAGGGGAAAGATGAGGCTTTCGAGGTGTTCAAGAAGTGGAAGGCTTTGGTGGAGAATCAAACGGGACTTAAGCTTAAGTGCTTGAGATCGGACAATGGTGGGGAGTATGAGCTTGGTGAGTTTAGGGAATATTGTCTTTGCGAATGGGATTCGTATGGAGAAGACTCCAAAGCGGACACCACAACTCAGCGGGGTAGCAGAGAGGATGAACAGAACATTGAATGAGCGGGCTAGAAGTATGAGATTGAAGTGTGGACTTAGAAGACGTTACAGGCATATGCGGTTGACACGGCGGCTTTCTTGATCAATCGGGGACCATCGGTTCCAGGGAATGGAATTCCAGAGGAAGCTTGGAGTGGCAAGCAGGTAAATCTGTCCTTTCTTCGCATATTTGGCTGCGTTTCTTATGTTCATGTTGATTCTGCTGAGAGAACTAAATTAGATGCTAAATCTGTTAAGTGTACATTTATTGGGTATGGCGGGGATGACTTCGGGTATAAGTTTTGGGATGACCAAAATCATAGGGTTATTCGTAGTCGAGATGTGGTATTCAATGAACAGGTTTTGTACAAGGACGAAAGGGAGCATCGATGACACTAGTTCGGAACCGGAGATTGTAGAGGTGGATATTCCTAACTCGGGTGGGAGCAGAACGGTTCATGATGACCATGGTCAGGAGGTCACTGAAGATGAACCACGTACTCCGGAACCGGATATTCCGCTGCGTAGATCCAGCAGATTGCGTGGATCACCTGACAGGTATACTCCTTCGAATTATTATTTGTTGTTGACAGATAATGGGGAACCGGAATGTTATGCGGAGGCAGTTCGTAGTGTGCTTTGTAATAAGTGGAAAGCTGCGATGGATGATGAGATGATCTCATTGAAGGCCAACAAAACTTGGGAGTTGACTGAACTACCTAAGGGGAAGAAGGCACTGCATAATAAATGGGTTTACAGAATCAAGGAGGAAGCAGACGGTAGCAAGCGTTACAAGGCAAGACTGGTTGTTAAAGGGTTTCAGCAGAAGTATGGTATTGACTACACTGAAGTATTCACTCCGGTTGTGAAAATGACCACTATCAGAATGGTTGCAGGGATAGTAGTGGCGGATGACTTCTTTGCTTGAAGCAGGATGGATGTGAAGACGGCCTTTCTTCATGGGGACTTGGAGGAAGAGATTTACATGGTACGACCAGAGGGTTACTTGTCTAAGGGTGGCGAGCTAGTTTGCAGATTGACTAAGAGCTTGTATGGCCTTAAACAAGCTCCTAGGCAGTGGTACAGGAAGTTTGACGGATTCATGCACGACATTGATTTTATCAGATGTGAGGCGGATCATTGTTGCTACTTCAAGAACACGGACAATGGGTACATTATCTTCTTTGTTATATGTGGACGACATGCTAATAGCGGGCTCTAGCAGTAGAGAGGTAAACAGGTTGAAGACTCAGTTGTCAGAACGGTTCGAGATGAAGGATTTGGGAGAGGCAAGGAAAATCTTGGGCATGCGGATTGATCGGGATAGGGAGTCGGGCAAGTTGGTTCTTTCACAAGCAGAATATGTTGAGAAGGTCTTAGCAAGGTTTTGTATGGAAGAGTCGAAGCCAACAGGGACGCCATTGGGTTTGCATTTCAAGCTATCCGAGAGGGACTCGCCTAGGAACAAGGAAGAGCGTGACAAGATGGAGAGAACTCCATATGCTTCGGCTGTGGGGAGTCTCATGTATGCAATGGTGTGTACAAGGCCGGACATTGCACATGCGGTGGGAGTAGTCAGCCGGTTCATGGGCAATCCAGGAAAGCAACATTGGGAAGCGGTTAAGTGGATCCTACGTTATTTGAAGGGTACTGCTGGTAAGGCTCTATGTTTTTCAAGCAAGGAAGTGGTGTTAGCGGGTTATGTTGATGCGGACTTGGCATCAAGTGATCTTGATAAAAGGAGAAGTACTACGGGTTATGTGTTTACATTGGGTGGTACAGCAATCTCCTGGGCTTCTAAGTTGCAAAAGATCGTGGCTCAGTCGACTGCAGAAGCAGAATATGTGGCAGTGACGGAAGCAAGTAAAGAGATGGTTTGGCTGCAGAACTTCTTGGGTGAACTTGGGAAGACGCGAAGTGGTAATATTCTCTACAGTGACAGTCAGAGCGCAATTCACTTGGCAAAGAATCCGGCGTTTCATTCGAGGACGAAGCACATTGAACTGAGGTTTCACTACATCAGGCATCTCTTGGAGAAGAAGACTTTGTGGCTTGAGAAGATATTGGGATCGGAAAATCCGGCTGACATGTTGACAAAGGTTGTGAACCTTGAGAAATTGAAGCTGTGCAAAGCTTCAATTGGGCTTGAAGAATGAGAGAGGAGGATGGCACTACCATGATCGAGGTGAGCACTAGGAGGACACCAAGGGTGAGTTGAAGACGGATACGGGGCTTATATGTGTGGTTGATCTCTAGGTGGGAGATTGTTGGGATAGAGGATCAATTGGGCTAGACATCGAAGCAAGGGGAAGAATTTCGTAGCAGGTTTCTGGGGTCAAGAGCGGCCGCGCTTATGGCGTGCGCGACCGCGCTCTTGGACAGTAACATATGGCTCGGGGGATTTTCTTTGAGGGCGACCGCGCTGTATGGGAGGGCGACCGCGCTTGAGGCGTTGTCAAAAGGCGTTGGACTTGCGGACGGTAGCGCGACCGCGCTAGGCTCCCAGAGCGGCCGCGCTCGCCCGTTTTGCCGGTCCCGAGTTTCCTTGTATGTTTAGGATTTGGACTCTACCCTAGGTCATATATAAACAATGTTCCGCCCCCAATTCAGTTGTAACACAAATTCTAATTACATAGTGCAAGATCCTGGCTTGGTAGTGCCCCCAGACGTAGCCAAATCAATTTGGTGAACTGGGTTAACAATTTCTTGTGTTCTTTTCTGTTTTTTCTTTGATCTCTTGTGCTTGGTTTGTGTGCGATTATTATTCTTGTAGGTTTGCTTGGGTGTGGAGGGCCATATTCACAACAAATTCGTTGTCGAGACATAAAATCATCGTTGAGACGTAGTCGATGAGACACAAAATTCCTCGTTATTACGACGTAAAATAAACCTTCAAACTCAATTCTTTGTCGAGACAAAAAATCGTCATTGAGACGTAGTCGATGAGACACAAAATTCCTCTTCATTGCATCGTCTTCACGAAGTAATTCAAAAGAAAAAAAAATCAACAATGGCCGCACGACCGTGCGTGCAAAATGGCACGGCCGTGCAAATTGGGCTGCAGCTTCAGCAGCAAAAACGTCTTCAGCAACATCATCGTCTTCGGCAACAAGTCTTCGTGTAATTATGTTCAAGATTGTGTTTCCTAATCCAATACAAGGATTATGTTTCATAATCTATATAGTCCCTCCGTCCCATTTTAAGCTTCACTTTTTGCCAAAATAGATGTCCCGTTAAAAGCTTCACCTTTCCTAAAATGGCAAAGAATCTTTACCATTTCACTCACTAATTATCTCTCCTATTTCACTATTATACTCACAACACTTTTCAAATTTACTATTTTCTCCCCTCATTCTCTCTCCTATTTTACTTTTACACTCACAACATTTTTTTCACTTGCCTTTTTTCTTAATTTGCGTGATTTGAAAAAAATGTGAACCATGAAGTGGGACAGAGGGAGTATACAGTATACTCCCTCCGTCCCGGCCCAAGGTGCACACTTTTTTTAAATCACGCAAATTAAGGAAATAGGTGGGAAGAAAAAATATTGTGAGTGTAATAGTGAATTAGGAGAGAGAATTAGTGGAGAAAATAGTAAATTTGAAAAGTGTTGTGAGTGTAATAGTGAATTAGGAGAGAGAATGAGTGGAGGAAATAGTAAAGATTCTTTGCCAAAAAAGGAAAGGTGAAGCTTTTAACGGGACACCCATTTTAACAAAAAGTGAAGCTGGAGCCGAGACGGAAGGAGTATACTTGAATATAATATAATGATATTATATTCCTAATACCTTCTTCTTCTACTGAAAACTTGGGGAGCCTCTTCCTAAAATGGCAGGGTTGAAATGTTAACCTAGTAAATCTATTAGACCAAGTGCAATGAGAAAGGTTTTGGGTGTTGAAATTTTTTTTCTAACTGTTTAATACTTGCAATGGGGGTGTTGAAAAAAATTCAACAGTTTAAAAAAGTTGGTTTTGTTGAATTTATTCAACATGTGTTAAAAAAAAGTGGGGCCCATTTTTAACACGTGTCGCGCTAGGATTGAGCACAAAATAGAGAGTGTACTACACCTTCCACAAAGGCGCGTGTAGGCACTTCCTTTTTACTTTTTTTTTTTCTTTTTTCCTGGTTTTGCCACTTGTCGCTTTATGATTGGTCCCTTTTTTTTCAAATTTCATCCACAATTTTCAAAAGCAATTATCTTATATAAAAAATAATAAAAAAAAATTTTACACCAAAATTCATAATTTTTTTTCTCTATAAATAGAGTCTTGTTTCATTTGATTTGGACACAGAAAAAAAAACACTTTTTTTTTCAATATAAATTTCTCAATTATATTGAAAAATAAAGAATAAAAAATAAAATAAAATAAAGAATATAAAATAAAATAAAAGTGGTGAGTATAGGATGATGAGTTGGAAGGGTGTTGAAAAAATATGGGTGTTGAAACTATTATAGGGGTTAAAAGTTGAATGAAGTGTTGAATAATTAGTTGAAGGAGAGAGAAGATGATCTGTCGTGTTTTAAAGGGTGTTGAAAAAATGGGGTTGTTGAATCTAGGGGTGTGCTTGGTCCGATTTGGTTCGGTTTTAGGCTAAAATCTAAATCGAACCGAAAGATATCGGTTTTTGTATTTTAAAACCATTAAGCTTCGTTTTTATTTGGTTTCGGTTTTATTCGATTTCGGTTTGGCGTCGGTTTGGTTCGGTGTCGTTCGGTTTCAACAAGATGAGAAGAACATGCATATATTGATGGTTGGATTATGATAGTTACATTCAGCAAGATGAAATTTATTAATCCCTCATTAACAAAGCAAGATGAGAAGAAGATGCAATACTAAAGTATTTAAGATTTTCATGAAAAATTTAAGTGTTCCACTGCCACTATAAATAACAGTTAAACTATCGTAAGCATAATTTTAACTCCAAAGTAAGATGAGAAGATGAAATTTATATACTCCCTCCGTCCCATTAGTATTAGCACAAACACTGTTTGTGCGGGAATTAAAGAATATGATATTTTAATAAAATGTTGTGAGTGTAAAAGAATGAGTGGAGAGAGAATGAGTGGAGGGTGTAATAAATTATAATAGTGTTGTGAGTATTAAAATAATGTAGGAGAGAGAATAAGTGGGGTTGGGTGAATATTTTATTAATATAAAGTTTCCTTTTTGGGAGTGTGCGGATATTAGCGGGACGCCCGAAAAGGAAAGTGTGCTAATATTAGCGGGACGGAGGGAGTATATATTAAAATGACACGTCATTTTAATAATATTGGTTCGGTTCGATTTTATCGACTCGGTTTTTCATTTGAAACCAAAATCGAAATCGAAAGTTTCGGTTTTTAAATGATTAAAACCATTAACATTTCGATTTTGTCGGTTTCAATTTTTTTGTTCCGATTTTCTCGATTTTAATCAGAATTTTTCGATTTTGTTGAACACCCTTAGTTGAATCCATTGTAAATGGTCTTACTGAAAAGCTATTTTGGGACCCCACGACTAAAGCAACGTTCAAATTTTCAAATTGGCGATCTCAACTCCCCTTTCAGAACCCAAAACCCAAATCCAAACAGCCTAATTGCACCACCCTTTCGGCTTTCCCATTTCTACGAATTCCAGTCTTTTGATTTCAAATCTCCCCTTCCTCCCAAACTCAAACAAATTAACAATGGGCGGTGCTCCTAGTCGTGAAGATTTGGAAATCTCCGATTTTGATTCAGAAGAAGAACAATCCCAAGAAGAAGCCGAAGAAGAAGAGGAAGATTATCAAGATGTGGAAGACCATGATTCCGGTACCAAACAACCTAGAACGCCGTCTTCAATGGATGAAGTTGAGGCCAAACTCAACGCCCTCAAATTGAAGTACCCGTCTAACAACCCGACTTTGAAGAACGCCGTCAAGCTCTACCTCTACGTCGGCGGAAACACACCCAAATCGAAATGGGAAGTAATCGACAAGCTCACTTCTTATTCGTTCGTCAAGACTTCGCAACCAGAAGAAGTGTCTGATGATGAAGATGAAGAAGATGAGGGAGAAGCTTGGTGGGTTTTGAAAGTTGGGTCGAAGGTCCGGTCCATGGTTGACCAGCAATTGCAGTTGAAGAGTATGGGAGACCAGCTTCGGGTTGATTTCGTTGCATCTGGTGTGTATGCTATGAAGTTCTTTAATGAGGAGGATTTTAAGGGTTTCATCGCAAAATATGAAGCATGTTTGTTTGAGAATACTTATGGGTTTGAGTATACGGATAAGAACAAAGCTAAGATTTATGGGAAGGATTTTATTGCATGGGCGAACCCGGAAGTGGCTGATGATTCAATGTGGGAGGATGCAGATGATAGTTTTGGTAACAGCCCTAATGCTAAGACACCAGTTAGGGCTAATCAGGATTTGAGGGAAGAGTTTGAGGAGGCTGCAGAGGGTGGAGGAGCTATACAGAGCTTGGCTTTAGGTGCATTGGATAACAGCTTCTTGGTAAGTCATTCTGGAATTCAAGTTGTTAAAAATTTCTCTCATGGCGTTCATGGAAAAGGGGTCTATGTGAATTTTGATAATACGATGAAGAATTCAGTGCATTCAACTCCGAGAAAGGCTCTTCTTATGAGAGCTGAAACAAATATGCTGTTAATGAGTCCGATGAATGATGGGAAGCCACATACAAAGGGATTACATCAGTTCGATATTGAGACGGGGAAAGTTGTCAGTGAATGGAAGTTTGAGAAAGATGGAACTGATATTACAATGAGAGATGTCACAAATGATAGCAAGGGAGCTCAAATGGACCCTTCTGGTTCGACCTTTTTAGGATTGGATGATAATAGGCTATGTAGGTGGGATATGCGTGACCGACATGGGATGGTTCAGAGTCTTGCTGAATCTAGTACCCCTGTCCTGAATTGGACTGAAGGTCATCAGTTCTCTAGGGGGACTAATTTTCAGTGTTTTGCAACTACAGGTGATGGGTCAATAGTTGTTGGCTCTCTAGATGGAAAAATCAGATTGTATTCGAGCAATTCCATGAGGCAGGCCAAGACAGCTTTTCCAGGTCTTGGTTCACCAATTACACATGTCGATGTTACATTTGATGGGAAGTGGATTTTGGGCACAACGGATACCTATTTGATCCTTATCTGCACTTTGTTCACTGACAAGACTGGGAATTCAAAGACAGGTTTTGCCGGACGTATGGGGAACAAAATTGCAGCCCCAAGGTTGTTGAAGCTGACTCCTTTGGATTCACATATGGCTGGAATGAATAATAAGTTCCGAGGAGCCCAATTCTCATGGGTATGTGTTAAACTTCCTCCCTGCTTATTGACATTGAAATGTTGCAATTGTGTGATTGGCCACTAGCATGCTATGATAACAATTCTTGCTTGATTTTGTCTTTTAATCTGCATATGAAAAAAATGTCAATATTTGAAAATTCCAGGGTCCAAGGGATGTTGGCAAAATCCTAAATATGATCTCATTCTGTTCTGTGGTTTTGGTTGCGGAAATACCTATTCTGTACTGTTGGTTGCGGCCATTGCCAAACTCAAAAGTTCATTTGAAAATATTGTACGAACCTGTGTTTTTTGCAGACGTTTCATCTTAATAAATCTTGACCTTAGGGACCAAAGTGCGCTCAGTAGCTAGAGGATGAATTGTCCCGGATTTATTTATTTAGTGCTTTGATCTCCAGTGAAAACCATTTATAATCATCTTCAAATATATACTAGCAGTACAGTTTAAGTTTCTTTGTCTAGAGTCTTCCTGTACTACCCATTTTCGTTTTATTTTCCTCCTAACTGTAAGTTCATACTGTGTGATTCTAGACTTCAAACTTTATTTTCATCTTTGGCTTCTCCCATCCCCTATGAATTAATTTGGATGCCTCGGTTACTTATGTTGGATACTTGCTTATCAACCATTGCTTAATTTATTAGTTGCTGATGCTATCACATTTTGGTAGGCCTTAATTTAACAAGTTTGGTGCTTCTTTTTTACTGTACGCTGAAAAGCATTTTCCTCATCTAGTAGAAAGGGAAAGCCTACTATTTCAAAAGCACTAAGTTCCATTTTCGAAGCAATTGTTTAAACTCATACCTGCTCTCCTCTCTGCTTTAGAAATTTAAGTGGAATCTTTCTGTTGAGAGGCTGAAATCTTTCTGTTGTATGCTTGTGGAGTTTCAAAGGCTGGAATATATTATTAGTAAAACAGCGTGCATCGAAATGTCTGCTTTACTCTGTAGCAAATCAATAGACATGTGCATCAATGAATACCCTTCTTCGTACTTTGGATTGACAGAAACATTTTCATAAAAATGTTTAGGTCACAGAGAATGGGAAGCAAGAGCGCCACCTAGTTGCCACAGTCGGCAAGTTCAGTGTTATATGGAACTTCCAACAGGTGAAGGATGGTTCTCATCAGTGCTATAGAAACCAGGTAGGTCTGAAGAGTTGCTACTGCTACAAGATAGTTCTAAAAGACGACTCCATTGTTGACAGTCGCTTCATGCACGAGAAATTTGCTGTCTCTGATTCACCTGAAGCCCCCCTTGTTGTTGCCACAACCATGAAAGTTAGCTCATTCAGCATTTCTAGCAGGCTATCTTACGCCTAAATAATTCTCTTTTTTTAACCTGTGGGACTTTCTTCATATATTTATATCTACGCTGTTGTTTAAAAAGTTCTCTTCCTACAGAACTTTCTTTAGTATACTGCTAGTTAACTCAATTTCACTTTTATCTCTAGTTAGATTCTTCTGTAGCTGTTGAGATGGCTCTAATGAGCCTCAACTATGTTATTGTTGTCTTAAAAATTAGTAAGTCGTAACCATAATATCTTCTTTCAAGCTTAGTACTCTCTCTTGGTATTTTGCTTGGCAAGATGTTGCTGTTTCTTGCTTCCTGCTCCAACCATCTTCTCTGGTTACCTTCTCTCTCTCTCTCTCTCTCTCTCTCTCTCTCTCCCACCATCACCACCACTAGATGTGAGATTTAGTTGCAGGTTGTTCAGAAATAGAGAAATCTGGTTTTGGAAGTGGATGGAATGATGCATGTTCAATTGAGATTGTGGTGGTAGGACGGCTTGCAATGGTAGCTATGGTTGTGGGATATTCGTGCAAGCTGCGATAACTCATGCAGGCCCTATCGACAACCTTATCGAGCACCTCTCAAATCCATGGCACAAAACTATTGTTCAAACTCTTGCAGGATCTGCTTCTGAAGGTGTAACTTAGTAATCTTCTTGTAACAGCAAATACTGTAATGTAGCGAGATTGCAATTGCTAACATGACAAATTCAAATGTATGTTTATATATCAATAAATCAATTTCAGAGAGTTCAAATTTTGTATATGATCAAACTTGTACATTACAAATATTATCAGGAGTGGACCAAAGCCACAACTCTACACACACAAAGAAAACCCCAACTCATATGTTCTCTTTTCCCACCCAAAAAAAGCAGTATAAAAAAACTTTGAATCTGCATTCTCTTCTTGTGAATAAAAGGATGCAATCCAATCAACTTAGCAAAAGCAAAAAAAAAAAAAACAATTATCAGCATGTACAAATGGAGAAATTCTGTCAGACCAGCAAAGATGATTATGCTGTCTTGTGCGCGTGTGCCTTCTTTCTGGCCAAGAACATGAAAATACGTGGGAAAATTGACCTTTTCTTTTTCTTTGGAACCTTAACATCAGGGGACGATTCAGGAGTTTCACTGTTGCTTGCTTGAGTAAACGCCCTTGGGCTGCTCTGTCTATAATTAAGAGATGCAGAATCATGGGGTCCGTCAAACCCCTTAGATTCTTTTCCCTCAAAGCTTGCTTTCGGGCTAATTGCTGTGTTCACAGTTAGTGGAACAACAGGCTCCCCCGTTTTTCTCCTTTGTTCATTTTCAGACCTCCAATTTCTCAGTTCCTGCTCGACACCCAGTTTCCCTTCTTTGGCCTTTTCAGCTTTTTGCACAGCAATCTCCAGTGCTTGTTTTCTTGCAGCAAGTTCAGATGTAACTTCATCCAGCTTGTTTAAACTGTTCAGCTCTGACTCTTTAGCTACCTCAATTAGTGTGATAGCTTCGGCCACCCTCAAGCTAGCCTGCTCCTCCGCTTCGTGGGCCCGTTTACTTAACTCATAATACTCCTCTAAAGAAAGTGTAACCCCAGTTGGCGATTCCACACCATCATCATCTCTATGGCTTCGAGCTGATTCACTTTCTTGAAGAGCATTAATGGCTGCAAGAGCCAACTTTTCTGATGCTTTTGCCGCCTCTTTCTCCTTTTGAGCTGCAAGTAATCTACTTTCCATTGTACATGCTCCGGCTTTGGCTTGATCTGCTTCTTCTTTAGCTTTCCTTAACTCATCTCGTGCTATTTGAGCAAGATTTTTAGCCTGATCTGCATCTTCAGCTGCCTTCTGCAGTTGTTTAGGCAGCTCTAACATCTTCTCTCTCGCTTCTTTTTCCTTCATCTGGACAAGAGAAATTTCCGATCTTGTCCTGTTTAACTCTGCCTCGAGAGAAGCAACTGCCACTGATGCCATCCCTTCTCTTTGCCTAATGGCGGCAAGTGCTGATTTTTCCTTCTCCAGTTCCAAATTCAATGAAGTGGCAGCCACTTTCAGACACTTAATCTCGTCCGTTGTTTTCTCAATATTTGCCTTTACTTCTTCGAGATTCTTCTTTGCTGAAGCAACAGCTGCTTGTATTTCATTGTGGGTATTGTTCTTTTGTGATTCATCATTAAGTTTTGATTCCATATAAGCAGCTAACTCAGCTTTCAAGTCCTGTAACAAAGCCGAAGCCGTATCTAGTTTCGATTTGAGTTCTTTTGTTGACAGAATCTGCTGATTTTGTTTCTCGAGTTCCTCTTCAGCTTGCTTCAATTCTTTCTCCCAAGTCAAAACATCTTGTTCTTTAGCCATAGCTGCTCCGATTCTGTGTTCCTCTGCCTCCAGATGAGCAGCATGTGAAGATTCCAAAGCTTCCTTTGTGGTTATAAGCTCAATGGTCAAATCTTCCACTGTCTTCTCAACTTCTTTTGATGCTAAAAGAGCCTCCTCAGCTTTCTTGACAGCCCCATCTTTCTCCGACACAAGAACTGCATAATCTTTGCGAAGATCTTCGAGCTCGCCTTTGACCGTTTTTAGCTCAGAAACTGCAGCTGCATGTCTGGCTCGAGCCACTTCGAGCTGAGCCTTGGCAGCATAACTAGACTCATCTGCAATCCCGTGCTCCAACTCTTCCACCCTCAGCTTGGCTAGCTCAGAATCCTGCTTGGCTTGATGCTCCTCCGTTTGTGCTCTCTCGAGGTTGAGTTTCAGTTCTTCAATCAGCCTCTTAGTACTGTCCAGCTCCTTCAACACTTGTAATTTTGAATCTTCAGCAGCCTCTGACTGTTTCTTGAATAATGGGATCTCCACATTTGCTTTCTCAAGTTCTTGTTCTATATACTTGCGTCTCTGCATATAACAGTCCAACATAAAGAGATTTTTAATTTAACGAAAAATATTTTCGAAGTCAAACCAATTCACCAAGTCTAAGGAGAATATAGTCAAACAGTAATCTCTAAAGTAAATTAAATTTTTCCCCACCAAAGACACTTTCAAGTGTCACTCTTAATAGCTTGAGGCATTCATTAATAAAAAAAAGTCCATTATTTTTTAAATAAATATTTTTTTCGAATTTTGGGTGTGGAGAAAGAGAGAGCTATTCAAGAAGGAGAAAACAGAAAGTAAAAAAGAATTATACCTCCACAGTCTGGACTCTGTGGGCTTTCCAGTCAACGATTCCCCCAAACTTGGATACAGCTTCTTTAACAGATTCAAAAGGTGCGGCTGTATCAATTTGTCCTCTGCTCGAATCCGACTTTTCGAGATCCTTAGAAGAGTCTAGACCTTCTTTTGGCTTAACATTAACTCTGAGATTCTTGACCAGTGGTTCAGCAGCCTCATCCAATGCCACAATATGATTTTCCATTCCATCCGCTTGTGCTCCTGATGGTGATTCAGATGTTTTAATTATATCATCAGCAAGAATATTAACATGTCTAACAGAACCATCTTCATGAGATAATGGGGAACCATCTTTCTCTTTAGTTTCTGAGCTACAAGATGTACTTGATTCCAAGACTCCTGTTTTATGCTCTAAAGTATCATCTGCGAAAACATCATCTGGTTTTGACTCTGAATGCAGAGGATCGGGATCTGATAGAGGTGCTAAAATTCCCATTGTCGGTGGGTCCAACGGCTTCGAAACATCGTTTAATGGACCAAATCCTTCTTGGTCAAGGGAAGGGGGTCCACCAGAAGTATGTTGTACAGTACTAGTCTCGGAGTCTGGAGACACGAGATCCTGATCGTTTTGGGATTCAACAGCCGTTACATGAGATGTAGGTACCATGATGTTTGTTGGAAAAGGTTGATCTGCTGGGCCATCAGAAACATCTTGCTGATGAACTTCATTAGAATCATCTGTCACTGATACCTCGTTTCTAGCTTCTACTTTTCCATTACTTTCAAGGTTTTTTGATTGATCCTCGTTTTGGGGTGATAATACCTTTATTGAAAAAGGTTCTGTAGAGGAACTTTCTTGAACAACTTTCACTTCCTCCATTTTAAAAAGGTACGAAGCAGAGCCAACCGAGTATCTGAAATTTAAATAACCAGATTTTTTTTTACGAATGTTTGAGATAAAAACTTCAATACCCAATCATAAAAAACAAAATGAACTTAGAGGAGCAGTAAAATGGCCATAAATTAATAATTTGCACGTCCATTCTTCATAATATCAATCTCTACATTCCTATTCTTTTGTGGAGACAATTTATGAGCTTAAAAGTCCCTCCGTTCGAGTTCAAGTCTATGAAATGGTAAGAGGTCGCCCGAAACTGACTAGAAAAGGACTTCAAAGATTGAAGGCGGTTACAATTACTTTCTCGTAATTTCTTTAATTAGAAAAGTATTGGAAATCTAATAAATCTAACTCGTGTAATTTACTAAGCAGGATATCCAGATTTCAATGTCCCTTTGCATTTGATTCAAGTTCTAATGACATTATTCGGAGAGATACAAGCTATCTTTGTCACCCTTAGAAAGCGAAGCTATTGGGAAAAATAAGCAGAAAAAAGGTTAACTCAATTGCATGCAGTTGCTAAACTCAAAAAATGAACATCAACCATAGATTATGTCACCAAAACATACTAACTATTCTTACTAGCTCAAATGAAGACAAACAATGTCAACAACAACAAGGCAAATGATACTTCGTTCCTTTTCATAGAATGATATCCAATGCTTTTTTTAAGACCGCTATCAAATCTTTAATGGTGAATCAAATATCATTTGCCATAATAAATGTGGGCCTAAGAGAGTAAATCAACAGTTGGTCTTAGGGATAGGAAGATTCGCGTATATTTTAACGAATACAGCCAATGTACTTGTTGTGTAATACAGATGATATAGCCCACTAACAAAGTCGAATGGAAGCCAAGTTTCTACGGAGAAAAACTTGCCAAGATAATCGAGAAAACTAGCCCATATTGATCAGATTCTCTCGTACCTAAACTTTGAAAAAAATTCTTGGCATAAACTTTCATCAATAGCAGGCTAGAAGAAAAAGACCTCAAATGAAGAATATCGATATCACGAGATAGCCTCTAAAAATTCATCCAAATCTAGGCAATATGAATTCATTTGGCCTCTTTCTCATTTCTGATCAAATTATTCTCATGTTCATCTATTGACATAATGTTTCCGTTTGTTAGAGCAAATATTAAAAATCTTTTCTCCTTCATACACTCCAAGAGAAAATTAAAATGAGGGGAATCTGTTACAGAAATAAAAAATTTGACTAAACATATAATTAAACCTAAATAAAAGTAAAAATTTTCTTTCAGAACAAGAATCAAGCCTAAACAAAAGTAAAATCAAATTTAAAAAAAATAAGAAGCTGGGCAATAATCATTAGAGAAAATAAGAAGCTAGGCAATAATCACCAATTCATGAATTTAAATAATTCAAGAATCAAGCCTAACAAAAATGAATCTGGGCAATAATCATTAAGAGAAATAAGAAGCTGGGCAATAATCACCAATTCATGAATTTAAATAATTCAAGAATCAAGCCTAAACAAAAATAAGAAGCTGAGCAATAATCACCAATCCATGAATCTGTTAAAGAAATAAAAAATTTGACTAAACATGTAATTAAGCCTAAACAAAAGTAAAAATTTTCTTTCAGAACAAGAATCAGGCCTAAACAAAAGTAAAATCAAATTTTAAAAAAATAAGAAGCTGGACAATAATCATTAAGAGAAAATAAGAAGCTGGGCAATAATCACCAATTCATGAATTTAAATAATTCATCTATTGGCATAATGTTTCCGTTTGTTAGAGCAAATATTAAAATTTTTCTTTCAGAACAAGAATCAAGCCTAAACAAAAGTAAAATCAAATTTAAAAAATATAAAATAATAATCATTAAGAGAAAATAAGAAGCTGGGCAATAATCACCAATTCATGAATTTAAATAATTCAAAACGCCTTCTATAAAAAGACAACCATAAGCAAACAAATGAAACCCAACTCTCGAATTAGCATACATAGAATGAAAATTTTCTTAATAAATCAAAACAAGCAGCTCCTTTCAATGAATGAATACACCCATTTTCAAGAAACGAAAAAAACCCAATAAAATTTCAAGCTTTAAACATGAATTAATCACATGATTAGTAAATAAAATAAATTAATTAAAAAAGAAGCAGAGAAAGAGACACACCAGGAAAGGATTGCCCAGCCAAAATGGAAGACAACAGAAGTATGTCAAATCCCAAAGAAAGCTTTAAAGATGTCTGGATTTTAATTGAGTACCCTCTTCGCTCTCTCTCTCTCTCTCTCTCTCTCTCTCCTACCCGAAAAACTTTGAGAGGACAGAGAAAATTTTCTTATGAATTTCTTCAACAGCTCGGAAAATCAATCAATCGCCGAAAAATACAAATAAGAAAAATTAAATAAAGGGAAAAGTAAAGGGGTTGAAATTGAATGGGCCAAGTAAATTAAAAATAAAGCAAGTAGTAATAATTGAGAGGTGCTTAGCTTACACGTGCGTAGGTATGGAGCGGCCTAGCGGCCCTCACGATTAATTTCTAAAAATAGATACTCAATTCTTTCCTTTTTCATTTTCTTTTTACATGTACCTAATTTATTAATACCAAATATCAACAACCTTTAACTTATTATTTTTTTTTCACTACTCACACACTCACACACATGCACGCATAAAAATGCTTAGGAAATAAATCATATAAATTCTAGGAAGAGAAAGCCTTCCCTCTAACTTCTGAGAGGATCGAACTCATGACCTCCAGGTTGAAAGCCATGAGTTCAAGCCAGCAGGCCAAATCCCCATGTGCACCATTAACTTATTTGGTATCCGATATCCTGGTATAATAAGAACTTTCTTATAGTAAAGATTCTGAGTTTGAAACTCACAAGACATGATTTATACGTGCATGTACTAGTTAATTTATAGTTCAATTGATGTAATAAATATTGTAATTTTCTTGTTCATATTATTTATAAAACTACTCCCTCCGTTCCACCTCAAGGTTTCATAGGTGGGTTTACACGCTTTTTAAGAAATATTTTTAAAAGTTGGTAGAAAATTTGAGGAGAGAGAATATAAAAGTTAAATGTGTGGTAGGGAATAGGAGAGAGAATGTAAAAGCTAAAAATATTTAATAGGAGAAAGAATGAGTGGGAGGAATAGTAAGTTAAATGATTGATTTTTTTGTAAATATATTAACTTTATAAGGGTATAATGAATGGTTTTTTTTATTTTTTATAATATATGGAGATGATAAGGGTATAAATATATGTAAAACTTTCTATTTAAGGAAGAGAACTTGAAGTGGGACGGTCCAAAAGGAAAAAGTGGAACCTTGAAATGGGACGGAGGGATTATAATTTATTTACATGTATATCATTTGTATTATATTTTATCAGTTTTCCAATAAATATCAAAATGTGCTCTTAATCATAATTAAATTTAAATAGTATTTATTTTGGATGTAAGAAAATAATAAAATCACTCCTAAGATTAAATTCTTATATTTAAAAATACGACACATTTTTGACATATTTTTGAGATGATTTTTTTTATAGTAATAAGACAAATAAAATAGAGGCTTTGACCAATAAGTTTCTTAGATAAATGAAAAAGATCAATAAAATCACACATTTTCAAAACATACCAATAAGTCTCTGAAATTTCGCTGGACCAAAATACCCCTCGACCACGCGCCAAAGAACGATCATCATCCCACGTGCCCAGCACTTTCTCTCTCTCTCTCTCTCTCTCTCTCTCTCTCTCTCTCTCTCTCTCTCTCTCTCTCTCTCTCTCTCTCTCTCTCTCTCTCTCTCTCTACGTTTTTCTTCTTCTACTTTCTTTCTCTCTCCTTTTCTCTCTCTTCTTTTTTTCTCTTAAATTTTTAAAATGTAATATCTCAAAATCTAAAAGTCGAAAAAATTATTCGAAATCACTGTTTTAATCGCATCGCCAAGACGAATCAAACAAGTTTACTCATCATATATTTCAAATTTTATATAAAAAAAAATTATTTCAACAAATGTGAAATAGATTTCACAGTTGTTCTATAAAAGAATGACATAAAACAGTGAAATATATCACACAATTATGCACAATAACTGTGAAAATCATTACACAGTTATTTACATTAAACCCAACAACCGTGAAACTTGTTCTATAGTTGTCCTAAAGGATTGACATAAAAATAAATGTGAAATGAAATTCACAGTTATGCACAATAACTGTGAAAATGATTACACATTTATTTACATTAAACCCAACAACCGTGAAACTTGTTCTACAGTTGTTCTAATGGAATGACACAAAAATAACACTCATAACTATAACTGAGAAATTGACCTCACAGTTGTGCACAAACATAATTCTCAGCTTGGAAATGTGCAAATCATTACACAGTTATGCACAATAACTGTGAAAATCATTACACAGTTATTTATATCAAACCCAACAACCGTGAAACTTGTTCTACAGTTGTCCTAAAGGAATGACATAAAAATAACTGTGAAATGGAATTCACAGTTATGCACAATAACTGTGAAAATCATTACACATTTATTTACATCAAACTCAACAACCGTGAAACTTGTTCTACAGTTGTCCTAAAGGAATGAAATAAAAATAACTGTGAAATGGAATTCACAGTTATGCACAATAACTGTGAAAATCATGACACTGTTATTTACATTAAACCCAACAACCGTGAAACTTGTTCTACAGTTGTCCTAAAGGAATGACACAAAAATAACACTCATAACTATAACTGAGAAATTGACCTCACAGTTGTGCACAACAGAAATTGACCTCAACAATCATAACTGAGAAATTGACCTTACTGTTGTTCTATTTCACAGTTATATAAAAATGTGAAATAGTACAAATGTGTCGATTACAAAGGAATAACCTAACAAACTAGGCCTATCTAAAAATGTATCACAATTGGATTTTACATCCAAAAGACTACCTATACCCCTATAACAAAATCCAAAACCGTCTCATGGCTTCATTAAACACAGAGCATATTTGCATCATCTTCGGAAGTTCGTCATTTATAATTTATTTATCTATTCATTCTTGCAGGAAGATCCATCAACCAAGCCGATACTGGAAGCATTACTACAAGAAGTCGTTGCAGGACCTTGGGCTAAACCAGAACCAGATGTAGAGGTACGAGGAGGCCCAATAAGCAAAAAGTAGATGCTAGACACATCTGCTTTGAGTTTTCTTCAATAGCTACCTGCTTGCTTTGTTCGAAGAAATACAGGTTATTTTTGCCGGGTTATTTTTGTTTGAGATGTCTTTGCTCCATACGATGTTTCGCCTCTCTCTCGGCAGTTGTTGTACCACAGTTGTAGAGAGAGAGTGAGAGAGAGAGAGAGAGAGAGAGAGAGAGAGAGTCATTTTCATCAGAGATAGTTAACCTAGAGAAAGAGGACCCTTTTATCAAGAGGAATAGAAAATGTGTTAAGGCAGTCCACAAACAACCCCAAGCTAACTCCAAACCTTGGCCGCCCTTGCGCACTATACTCATAACAAACAAAGAGCTACAATATGAAAAAAGCAAAAAATGAAGCTTCATTTCAGGCAGTTTGAATACCAAGAATAGGCAGATAAGGGAAAAAGTAGCTTAGCAGCCTATTGCACAAGACCTCATCTCTTTGAGGTAATTTATCAAACACTTGACGGGCATCATTCAAACGACCTGATTAACAAGAATTTAGATGCAGAAAATGGAGTACCTTGGAGGATCCGGCGACGACGAGAAGAGACGACGAGGAGAGAAACGGGAGAGACAACCGAAATCAAACAGAATTCAAAACAAAATATCCAAAACCAAATTTAACGGTCATCCCCAAATCAGAAAGAACCCTAGGTCATTACAGATAGCTCGCCGCCGGGAATGAAAATATCCATCTGCTCCAACGAGTTGCTGAGCTCCTTCTCAGTGATTTGGCCGTCCCCGTTTCGATCGAACATCTGGAACACGTCGAAGCTCGTCAATTGCGACATATAGAGAGAGAGAATCACCAATTTGCTCATAGAGTGAAGAGAAACGCATCGTCAATTGCAGAGAAAGCCAATTGCGGCATCGTCAATTGAATCAGAGAAAGCAATTGCGCATAGATAGAGAGAGAAAGCAATTACGCATAGAGAGAGAGAAAGAGAATGAGCGAGGACAGTTTCGTCATTTAAATGCTTATAAAATATTTTAAAAGTAACAAGGGTTTATTGGTAAAATGGATTTCAAACTATGGACCCTAAGGTATAATATGAAATGTGGTGTTTTTTTTTTATATAAATTTTACCTTTTAACAGGGACTTATTGGAAAAAATCCCAATAAAATAATATTGAACAAATATCAAGTGTAGCGGTGGAACAATTTAATATGATTTCAAGCATAATACTGAACATATTAAAAATAAGCTGCAGTTATTTATGATATTTTACACTCTAAAATATACAGTATTTTTTAAGCCAAAAACTTATAAAAAACGCGTTTTTTTATAAGTTAACAAAAAACGTGTTTCTCTCTCTAAACTAAAACTAACGGACACTCCCTCTCTCTCTCTAAACGCAAAGAGGACCACCGGTTTCTCTCCCTATCGTCATCCCCAAATCCCTCACCTTTACCGTCCGCCATTGCCGTCGCCGTCACTTTCCTCACCCTTCCCCTTCGCCGGTAACAACCTCCTCTGCCATCCCCAAATCAACCATCACCAAGCTCTCCCTCTCCCTCAAACAACTCGACCCAATCTCCTTCAACCATCCTCACTCCGATCCAAATTAAAGCCCTAATTTGTCGCTTTTCATAATAACAATCCGCCGGATGTGTTTGATGCAGAAGATGAGGAACCAAGTATGGAACCTTCGTGGCCTCATCTTCAGATTGCTTACGAATTTCTTCTCAGATTTGTGGCTTCATCGGAGACAGACGCAAAGCTTGCTAAAAGATACATCGACCATTCTTTTGTTTTGAGATTGCTTGACCTCTTTGATTCGGAAGACCAGAGAGAGAGATTGCTGTTTTGATTTCTGGTGTTAGGTTGAAGGAATTGTGAAGGAATTGTGAGGAAGGCCACATCAATAAATTGGATGCCAGTGCTCTGGTTTTTGAATGCCAGTTCTCTAGTTTTGAAATGCCAGTTTATAAGTATTTGAGTACCAGTTTGAGAATTTGATGCGTTGGTGGACTGGGTAATTAGATGCCAGTGTATGTGTTTTGGAGTGCCAGTCCATGTATTTTGGAGTGCCAGTTAGTGTATAATAGAGTGCCAGTAAGTGTGTAACTGAGTGTCAATGTATTTTTTGAATGCCAGTTCTTGTAATTTTGAATGCCAGTCCATGTTTTTTTGAATGACAGTTCATGTTTTTTTTAATATCACTAAAAATAATTATCAGTATTTTTGAGTGCCAGTATATGCATTTTTGAGTGCCAGTAAATGTGTTTTCAAATGCCAGTCCATGTATTTTTGAATGCCAGTGCTTGTATTTTTGAGAGCCAGCAAAAATATTAGTGTAACAAAGTGTCAGTGTTAGTGTAACAGAGTGCCAGTGTGAAGAGTGCCAGTTCATGTATTTAAAAGTGTCCGTGTAAAAAGTGCCAGTTTCATGTTTATAAAATGCCAGTTTGAAATCACTGGTCATTTGTAATATTAACACTGGCATTTATCATGGTTGCCAGTAATTACAAAAATGCCACCGTTTATTTTGAACATGGTTGCCAATAATTACAAAATTGCCACCGTTTATTTTGAAAACACGTTTTTCCTTATCTTAAGAAAAAATTAGTTTTTTATAAGACCAACTCATTTTTTAAAGTATCAAGAAAGTATTAATTTTTCATAAGATCAAGGCATGAACATTTCTAACGGTTTAGATAAACTATGACTTGGGAATAGAGGGCTGAGGAGCCTGAACCCTACACGAGATATCAAATCATAAATATTCAAATGATATGTGAATTTTACAGAAACTCACGCTCATATATTATTTTTTTTCGTCGCTCTTATATTTAAAGATATAATAATAAAGACTCATATATTATCCATTTTCACAATTTTTCATTTTTTCTTAAAAATAATAAAAAATACTTACTCCCTCCGGCCCGTCCGAAAGGGCACAAATTTCCTTTTTGGGCGTCCCATTTAAAAGGGCACAACCCCAAAAAGAAAAGTTTTTATTATTTTATACTCTTCCTATCCCACTAATTATCTCTCCTACTTTACTTTTACACTCACAACATTCTCTCTCCTAATTATTTTTCCCACTCATTTTCTCTCCTATTTAATTTTTATACTCACAACCACTACTAGAATCTGTCCGATTACTCACGGAATATTACCCACGGAATATTCCGTGGGTATTACCCACGGTATTACCCACGGAAAAACCTAATTACCCACGGTTTAAAAAAGTCAAAGTAAAACAAAAAAACAAAAATTTCCCACGGAAATTCCGTGGGTAAATGTCTTCATTACCCACGGAATAGATTCCGTGGGTATTCTCGACGGAATTTCCGTGGGTAATTAGCATTAATTACCCACGGAATTTATTCCGTGGGTAATACCCACGGAATCTATTCCGTGGGTATTGCCCACGGAAATTTTCGTGGGTAATCTGATAATTACGTGGGTAAACTGAATTTCCTTGGAATTACCCACGGAAATGTTTTCCGTGGGTAATACCCACGGACATTTCCGTGAGTAATCTGAAATTTCCGTGGGTAATTTTTTTTTTTAAACAACACGAGAATTCCTCTTTCTCCCTCTGTACGTTTTTCGATCCCTCTTTACTCAGCGACGGCGATCGACGAGCTACCATCGACGCGTGAGCTCCTCTCTAATGGCGGCGAGGATATTTGATTTCACGGCGGATTGAAGAGCGCCCAAGTCGGCGGCCTCCATTCATTACACCGGATTTGTCACTCCAGGCACCCATTTGGATCTCTTCTCTCCTTCCGCCACCTCCTCGCCAGTATTCCCACCTTCTCGTTCCCTTCGCCGCTTCAACCGTCCAATTTGCGTAAAGTATGTAAAAAATTCGGAATGTAATCCATTGAATTAGTTAGTTTGTTTTTTTTTTTCATTTTGATTGAGTTAGGTTCCTGAATAAAAGATTCAGATTTTATATTACTCCCTAAGTGAAATTCAAATAAATGTCCGTTTTTCATGTTATGAGCATTACGAAAATAAACAATCATTTCAGTAATCGAATTTGATGATAATGTTGGGAATGAAACAAGCCCATAAAAAAAGTCAAAAGAAGACAGTAATAGCACTATTACAAATGTCAGTCACATTGCAAACTTAATCTCAATATCTCATAGCGGTCACAATTACTATTTGATTGAACTTCTTTGTGTTAACGAAGATTGAGCACAAAAAATAATGCAATAATTGAGTTGTGCTGAGTCCTGAAAGAGCATAACTTTCCTTATTCATTTCTTAATTTCCGTGCTAGGAGGCAAAATTGCCCTTTCGAACGGGACGGAGGGAGTATATTGTTCTAGTATTAAACAATCTGCTCGTATTCCTAAAGGTATAATGCTAGAATTACTTTTATATCTAGATATAAGAATATATTTTGTTACACAATTTTTCATACTTTCTTAAAATAATAAAATTTACTTTTATATCTAATGGTATAAGACTAGAATTACTCTTATACCTAGGTATAAGAGTAATTTATTCATTTCAAATTATGAAAAAAATACTCTTATACCTTAAGGTAAAATAGTTATTTGTTCCCTTTAACGGAGCAAGAATATGAGTAAAAACAGTAGTACAGAGAGGCGATGCTTGAGATTGATAAAGGAGGAAGAGAAATCTAACCTTTAACCGATCTGCATTGCAGAAAACGAGTAATAGTAGACGACGATAAAGATGGAAAAGGAGCGAAGAAGGCAACTTAAAGCCGTCATTGTCGCTGAAAAGGGAAGCGGTTAATTAAGAGTTTTGAATTTTAATGTAATTTTGATCTGGAACTCAATTTAAGTGCTGGTGCATGTATGATTAGGTGTCAGTGCACGTGTATAAAATTGTCAGTGTTAGGATAAAAAATTGTCAGTGTTACGGTAAAAAGGTGTTAGTACACATATAAAAAAGTGTCAGTGTAAAAGCATGACAGTGTTAAGATAAAAAAGTGTTAGTGTTAGTGTAAAAAAATATCAGTGTAAAGAGTGTCTGTATATGTATTATTAAGTGTCAGTGTAAAAATTATCGATGTTACGATTAAAAAGTGCCAGTGTTAGTGTAAAAAATGTCAGTTTAAAAGAGTTTCAATTCATTTATTATTAAGAGTTAATATAAAAGAGTGTCAGTCTTAGGATAAAAAAAGTGTCTGTTATATTACTGTAAAAAAATGTCAGTGAAAAAAGTGTCAGTACATATATTATTAAGTGACAGTTTAAAAAGAGTGTCATTGTTATGGTAAAAAAGTGTCAGTGTTAGGCCCCGTTTGTTTCCAGGAAAATGAGGGGAAAACGTTTTTCGGAAAACGTTTTCCCCATTTTCCGGTGTTTGGTAATTTTTCGGAAAACGTTTTTCCCATTTTTCCCGAAACATGTTTGTTTTTCGGAAAACGTTTTCCCCATTTTCCGGTGTTTGGTAGTTTTCCGGAAAATGGAGAAAATGTTTTTCGGAAAACATTTTCCGCCGTTTCTAAGGAAAACGTTTTCCGGATTTTTCCTAAGGAAGTTGTTTTCCGAAAAATGGTGTAAAAAAAGTGGATGGATAATATTTTAATAATAATAATAATAATAATAATAATAATAAAAAATAATAATAATAATAAAATAATAATAATAATAATAAAACTAAAAAAATAATAAAAAATAATAAAAAATAATAAAAAAATAATAAAAAATAATAAAAAATAATAAAATAATAATAAAAATAATAATAATAAAATAATAATAATAATAATAATAAAAAATAAAAAAAATAATATAATAATAATAATAATAATAAAAAAATAATAAAATAATATAATAATAATAATAATAATAATAAAAATAAAAATAATGAAATAATAAAATAATAATAAAATAATAATAAAATAATAATAATAATAATAAAATAATAATAAAATAATAATAAAATAATAATAAAATAATAGTAATAATAATAATAATAATAATTTTCAGAAAAACATCTTCATTTTCCGAAAAACGTTTTCCCCATTTTCCTAAGGAAGTTGTTTTCCAGGAAAACATCTTCCTCATTTTCCGGAAAACGGTTTTCCACATTTTCGAAAAACGTTTTCCTTTTCCGAAAAACATTTTCCAGGAAATCATTTTCCCCGAAACAAACGGAGCCTTAGTGTAGGAAAAACAACAAGCGAGGAAAGTGAGTATATATGTATTTAAGTGTAAGCAGCATAAAAATAAAATGATTTTTTCTTAAACTTTAAAAAAAATAATTTTTATAAGAAAAACTCATAAATAAGAAATAATCACCAAATAACTAAAAATGACTCATAAATAGTCAAAGCTAAGTTGTGCTCAATGTTATATATTACCTTAATTCATCCCGTTTGAAGCTTCACCTTTTACTCAAATGGGTGTTTCGATAGAAACTTTACATTTTCTAAAATGAAAAAGGTTTATTAATATTATTATACCCACTAATTTTTCTCTTTCACACATTTAAATTATGAGTCTCACTTGTCATATCCACTCACTTTTTTTCTTTCACAATCCTTCTCTGATTCTTATTATTTTTGATTATATTTATTGCTTTTTTAATTTGCATAATTTATCAAAATGATGAAATGTGAATCGGGACGGAGAGAGGAGGGAGTATTTGGTGTAGAGCCGGAAGTCCTCATTAGTGGCTATTTTTTTCCTTGTTTTAATAAGTCGCTGTCCAATGAGAAAAGAAATAAAAAGAAAAAAAAACCCATAAATTTATGCGAAAATATAGCGCGTGGATGGGACTCAGACATTTGGACCTATTGGCCCTCGAATCGCGTTTATTAAAAAAAAAAAAGTGGGTCCAGGATGACGTGGAGTTCATCTCATCGTTTGAGTAGTTAAATCGCAAGTGGTGCTACGTCAACTAATAAGAATCATTTGCTAATTGTTCAAGACTTTTCATTTATGGAGTTTTTTTTTTTTTTTACCTAAAACTACCCTTTTTTTTTTTTTTTTTTTATACCTAAAACTATCTACAACAACTAGGTGTAGACAATAAAACGCTTCTCTTATTAAATCAATTAGAAAACGGTTTACACAAAAACTTTGAACTAAAGATTTAAATACTTATCTACATCAACTTGCTATAGACAATAAAAAGCTTCTCTTATTAAATCAATTAGAAGACGGTTTATAAAAAAAACTTTGAACTAAGAGAAGAACAAAATAATAAAATCACCAAACTAATCTCTCACACTTTAGGACTCTATTAATCTATGAACCTTCAGCAATTTAGAGTCTGAAAATCGCAGAAAATAATGTGCTGTGTACTTCTGTTATATAGAGAAGGATGTCCTTGTTTGTAGAAAATGATTTATTTGACAAAGATCTTTTCAAATTAGACTTCTACCTTCTTTATTCAATACATGCAATCCTTCCTTATCTTGGACTCTTTCCTTGTGTGAGAGATCCTACAAAATAACCGAAATATACACTAAACATATCAAATATTTGGTTACTAGGTTAGTAAATAAAATAAACCTAATTACAATATATACAATATTTACCTAAATTAACTAATATAAAGAAAGTAACAAATCTAACTTAAGTCAACCTTTGACTTGTCAATGTGTGTGGGACATCACACACTTTCAATCTCCCCCTGATTT
Source organism: Adenophora triphylla var. japonica (assembly GCA_022495995.1). Taxonomy (NCBI): domain Eukaryota; kingdom Viridiplantae; phylum Streptophyta; class Magnoliopsida; order Asterales; family Campanulaceae; genus Adenophora; species Adenophora triphylla. Next base: position 172,547 of record JAFEMH010000360.1, read on the forward strand.
GTTGCTTTCTGGTCAAAACAAATCATAAGCCAAGATCATATAGAATAAACTAATGATCACATATTAATCTCCCCTTAAATAAGCAAATGATCCAACTCCCCCCGAATTTGTTACAGCTTATCCTCAAACTTCAGTTGCATCTCTCCTTTTGACTTACTCTCCCCCTTCATCAAAAACCAGTTTACCAAATATAGAAAACTCCCATTAAATTATCAAACAAGATTTAGTTTATATCTTCAACTTCAGTTTCTATCCTCAATTTTGACTTACTTCTCCCCCTTTTTGACCAGAATGGATGAAATGCGTCAGATGTGAGTCTAGATGTGGCCACATCAGAAATCACACCATATGCAACACTTTGCCTTAATGGATATAAATGTTTCAGAAGGAGGAAGACTTACAGTGCTTTTGGAGGGTTTGGTATGGGTGAGACGACTAGGCATAGGCGTGAAATTTGCAATGAATATAAGCCTTCGTTGTACCATTCTTTCTTGATGTAGGTGATGGTGTCATCACATCTTCCTCAGCATCAGCTTTCTCAGTTGTCAATTTCTTTCTTCCAAGCCTAAAAGTTTCATCCTCAGCCTCATCATCATCAGACCCCAAGAGTGAAATTGAAACGGGTGCAATGATTGAAAAGAAATAGGTGCTATTTATGAGGAGATAGCAGGAGGGAGAAAAGACCTAGTAGGAGAAGGACACCTAGGGAGCTATAGTTTAAGAAGGAGAGAACATAATACCTTGGTATCCGAAATAGGAACTAACCTCAACCTCTTGAAATTTCTTAGATGATAAGGATCAATTTTTAGCAAACCTTGAAGAGGTCAAATGTCACGACCCGAAACCTAGGCACCATTTTATTCACGTGATGGGCACGTGGAACGGGGCCGTAGCATTTTATTGGTTGCATTTCATAATAATTGAGATTTTTATGTGTTAGTTTTAAACATCTTAATAATTTATGTGATATCTTAAATAAAGTATGTTAATAAATTAATTGTAATTATTTAATGTCTAAAAAGAAATAAATAAGAATTGGGTAGTTGAATATTATTTATTAAAATGTAAAGAAAGGTTTATAAACTATTGAGGCAAATGGGATTAAAGTGAGGGGCTTAGGTGTCAATAGGGAGACTTAAGTTAAGTCTTGAAAATAACTTAAATCCTTGAGGGCTAAAATGTAAAAGGGATTAATATAAAAACTTATCCCTTTCTCCAACCTTCCAGGGCGTTAGAGGGGCAAACCGAGACCGCGGGAGAGAAAGAGAAAAATACTTTCTCCGTACCAAAATCCTTTTGATTCCTTTTCTTTCAAAAATTTTTAAAAATCAACCGTTAATCCGTTTTGCGATCTGATTGCGGCGGAGCGATCAGGAAGTCGAGGGAAACTTTTAGAGCCGATCAAATCGTCTTTTTACTTCGACATATTTTTGAGTAAGTTATTATGATTCCCTTCTATAACTGTCCATAATATATATAATGATGATATTATACTGTTATAAATGAGTTTTGATAATTTTGGTATGAGTATTTGGATTTTGGAAGATGAAAATAGGATTTCGGAAAGAAGTAGAGTAAAGGGTGATAATAAGGGTAAGGTTCCTTATAATGAAATTATCTAAGTTGTGAAGTTGTGATTATATGTGTTATATGATGTTGTTATTACCCTATAAATGATTATTGATGAAATTGATAAATTGATTGGCTTTTGAAATGATTTTGGAAGTAAGTAGGAAAAAGGGTGTAAAATGGTTATATGACATGGAGGAAAATTTGGGCATTGAATGGGGAACTTAAAATAAAGTTAGTTAAGGTTGTATAAATAGTGTTGGGATAATTGGAATGAAAATAATATGGTGGTTAAAAAAAATATATATATATATATATATATATATATATATATATATATATATATATATATAATATTTCTCTTACGGATTGATGCGTACAAATTCGCTAAAATAAAATAACGTGCATTTACTCGCTCTCGCAAATACACCGCCACAGCAAAAAATTATCTTCTCAGAATCAGACTTTCTCCCTCAAATGTATTCTCACAATCTCACCCCTTGAAATTGAAACCATAGAAACAACCTTAAATCCAATTTCTGTAGAGATTAGGGAGGTGTATGAATTTCTATGGTCCAATTTCAGTCAAATAGGTGTATTTGCTTACTCTTTTAGGAAAAATTAACATATTTGTTGAAGAACCCTTAAATTCAATTTGAAAGATCTAGGGTTAATACAAATCGATCTCACCAGGCATCTCATTAATAAATAAATCACCATAGAATATCTGTGAAGGATGGGACGACGACGGTACCACTTTGCTGCAATTAGGGTAAGCAACAAAATTTACGCGTGCTTGAGAGAAAGGGCTGTGTAGTGAGTGAAAGGGATAAGAATCTATCATGAAGAAAGGTGACGAAGGAAGGAAGAGCACGGAAAATTAAACGCAACAAAAAGGTTTTGACAAAGAAGACACTCAAACGCGGAGGAGCAGTAGCTTTTTTTTTTTTTTTTTTTTTTTTTTTTTCAAATGCGTTAGTTTATTAGCGGATCCGTACACATCAATCCGTAAGAGAAATATTATCTCTCTCTCTCTCTCTCTCTCTCTCTCTCTCTCTCTCTCTCTCTCTCTCTCTCTCTCTCTCTCTCTCTCTCTCTCTCTCTCTCTCTATATATATATATATATATATATATATATATATATATATATATATATATAGTGAAGTTGGTCTAGTTGCATGGAATAGGATCTTGACTTGAAGGTTAAAATGGTATATGGAATGTTTTGGTATGTTGTCATGGCTTAGTGAAGGGAACTGAATGGTGCTACAATGTGTTTTTAATGTTATTTGAATATGTTGGATCATTTGGCTTGGCTTGGAACGGATGAGAAATGGTTAGTGGTAGATTAGTAGGTAAAGAGGGAACTTATGATTGGGTATGAGATTTGAATGAGACGAGAAATATGATATAGAGTATGGTTGTGGTTTGTAAGTGGTATGGGTACTGATTTTGGTTTGTTTGGGCATAGCTTAGTAAGTGAAAAATGGATTTTGGCTTGGTTGGGACCTGATGTTTAACATCAGCAACAATTCTGATGTTGGGCACGACTCGTGCCCTGGAGCACGAGTCGTGACCTTCATTGGAGACTCGTGATCCCGAGTCGTGATAATCTAAGTAGTCGTGCAGGGGTTGAGCACGAGTCGTGCGATGTAGCACGAGTCATGCCCAGAAATGATTTAAAGTATGAATTTCAGACAACTGAGAGCCTAAGCAATATAGTGTGGATTTGGTACTTCTTTAACTATAATACTAGTAGAACATTAGTACTTCACAACCATGTTTTACTTGGACTAAACGGATATTGGGAAGGGCTTTAATTATTGCTTGGAAAAGGGGTTAGAGGCCATTGTTAATTGAGAACCAAAGTTTATAGAAACTTGGTATTTGATTACGGAACTTGGAAGAAGGTTGGGTAATATTATAATGGGAATGCGTAGGGCTACTTGTAGGTCATTGAAACTCTACGTGGCTACCTATGCTTGGTTATTTGTTAAAATGGTACGTGAATTACTTGTTGCACGACATTATTGATTTGATTATGAGCTCGCATGTCATACTTGGATTATTATTGATTCAATAGTGTATATATATATGTGTGTGACACTATTTGAAGGATTGAACATGAGTAATTGTACCATGTTATATATTGTTAAACATGAGTAATTGTATCAGGTTATATATTGTTAAACATGAGTAGTAGTACCATGTTATATGTGGATAAACATGAGTAATGATACCATGTTATATACTGTTATCTCATTGTGTGGACGTGATTTCAAGTAAATGTATGTGCTTGAATATGTATATAAATGTATTCCCAAGAGAATGTCTATACATGTATTCCTAAGAGGATGTATATACATGTATTCCCAAGAGGATGTATATAAATGTATTCCCAAGAGGATGTCTATACATGTATTCCCAAGAGGATGTATATACATGTATTTCTAAGAGGATGTATATAAATGTATTCCCAAGAGGATGTCTATACATGTATTCCCAAGAGGATGTATATACATGTATTCCCAAGAGGATGTATATAAATGTATTCCCAAGAGGATGTCTATACATGTATTCCCAAGAGGATGTATATAAATGTATTCTCAAGAGGATGTCTATACATGTATTCTCAAGAGGATGTATATACATGTATTCCCAAGAGGATGTATATAAATGTATTCCCAAGAGGATGTCTATATATGTATTCCCAAGAGGATGTATATACATGTATTTTCAAGAGGATGTATATAAATGTATTCCCAAGAGGATGTGTTCCCAAGAGGATGTGTTTCCAAGAGGATGAAATGTGTTTACGGTATTCAAATTATGACGTGAAACAACTTGCTTACGTGTTGCATTTTATTTGGCATCTTGCTGCATGCATAATAGCTTACTGAGATTCTTTCTCACCCCTTCTCCCTTTATTTTTTTTAGTTTCAGCTGAGACAGGTAGACCAGACCGGTGAGGCCGAAAAGGAATTGGACCGTCTTATGGGTGTCAGGGTATGTGTACTGTTTGGGAGTTGGGAATAAGTGTGGTTATTATTAAATTGAGAAAAAGAAATATGTATAAAGTTTTATAAATATTTTCAATGTAATGTTGTAAATTAAAACAAGTTATAGTTTGATTTTCAAAAGTTTATTCAACTTTCAAATTATTTAAATAAAAAGTTTTAAATTAATAGGAGGCGGGGTTTGGGGACCCTCCAGCTGGGGCACGAGTTATAGGTCCCGGGTTGGGGAGGTCCTCACATCAAATTCCTTTCTCCTCTGTGAATAATATACCTTCCATAAAAAGATCACAAAGATCCGCACAAATACTCCCCCTAAACACATTATCATCACAACACAAGAAATTCACAATTTTATTGAGCACAAGATCTTTTAACCAAATAAATTAGGGAAAGAAAAAAATTTGTATAATATTTTCACCAATGATCAGGTTGACCTAATTTATGACTAAGATAATGATGCATTATGTACAAACACGTGAATGATAAATTTCAGTATATGTGTGGTATGTGTGAATGTGTGCCCCAAAATTTTTTGTGTATTTATTTTGGAAATTCACGCGAGTTTGAAGACATCCGGTTTAATTTGAAAAACGGAGTCGCCACGCCATTTTGATTACCTCAAAACTTTGAAAAAAAGGTTTTATGGGTTCGGAGGTTAAGTTATCCCTTGGGAAGAACGGATCGTCGTTCACCCAAGGTGCCTTGCCGGAGCAAGTCTCCCAAGATCCCATTAATCGTGCTTGCTTGCGTGCTTTCTTGTGTGCATGTGTTTGAAAATAAAGGGAGGGAATGTCCCAAGTCGTCTTCCGGACGTAAAAACCATTTGTTGGTTGTCGCTCGGGATTTCTTGGATTTTATGTATCCGGGATTATGATCCCGTCCTCATCTTGGACTTGTGATCACCGCATTTTTGGACCTTGGGACTTGCGTGATCGAGAGAATGACTCCCTTTATAGTCAAAGATGAGGTTCTTTAGAAAAGGAGGGTCCTTAGCCCATCAATCCTACACTTTAAGACGGTCGAGCTCATATAGATGCTTCATACTCATCTTAAGCGATAATCGGAGATATAGGGTTCAAGGTTGTCCCTTTCTAAAGAAATTATGAAACCTTTATGGAAGGAACGATGTAAAGATAGGATCTTTTACACCGGTCCGTTCCAAGGTTGCTAATGGGGACATGAGGGAATGCATGTAAAAATGACATTTTTAATGAAAAGATGACATTTTTGGGTTGCAAAGGATGCATTTGATTTAAAGAAATGATCTTTATTTGCAAAGGATGCATAAAGACATGATGCATTTTTATGAAGAAATTGGTGTTTGAATATGCAAAGGATGCATAAAGATGGTATTTTGAAAAGCATAGGATGCTAATTTGAGATAAAGATAGGATCTTTAATGCAAATGATGCTTGAAAAAGGTTTTTGTATGCAAAAGATGCATTTTTATTGTAAAGATTGGATTTTTACATGCAAAGAATGCATGAAGATGACATTTTTATGGAAAAATGGGGTTTTTAGGTGCAAAGGATGCACCTTTCATTCAAAGATTACATCTTTAATGGCAAAGGATGCCTAATGCATGCAAAGGGGGAAAGGGGGATAAAGATATGATCTTTATGATAAACTACCAAGTCCCAAGCAAGATAAATGCAATGTATGAAATGCTATGAGCAATTATAATCACATATAACAATTTAAGATGCAAGGTTAGGGCGTGCGAGATTACCAATGGCTTCCTATTCTTCTTTGGACGGAGCTAGGAGGAGGACTTGATCTTGGGGTCTTCAAGGAGGAGGGAGGTGACTTCTTGGCCTTCTTCTTCACCTTCTTGGACTTCCAACAGCTCTTTGGGAGGATTTCTTCGTATTATGAGTGAGTGATGCTTTTTGTTGATGATTAAAATGGGTAGAGGAGGGTTCTATTTATAGGCAGTCTGGATAAGGCTAATGAAGCCGTGCGGCCAGAGACCTTGAGCTAATGCAGCCGTGCGGCATTATCCCTTGTGACTCAGCATTTCTAGAAACATGCAAGGTGGCAAATTCTAGAAGCCTCCTCCCAATTAAGAAAAACGTGTTTCTTAATTGGGAAGCTTCCCTTTCAGTCCATAATTAATTTGGAACAGTTCTGGAATATTTCCGGAACACTAGGGAGGTCCGGGGAATTATCGGGAAACTTACCGAAATTGCCGGGAAACTTAACCGGAAGGCATGAGCCAGATTTGGGTACTTACAGAAGCCCCTCGGCAACGTCACTTGCAGGGCGAGTGGGGTTGTCGATAGAAAAGGATCCAATCTGGCGAATGCCGAGACGGATTGGGTGACCAAATTGGTCGAGTGGCTGGACCTTTTATGAAAGGCTACCTACGTATCCCGGATGGGAATCAAGCCAAAATCGTAGTTCGGAATCCACTGGGGAAAGGGGGCGTCATATGTGACAAATTGGCTGAACCTACAGGAAGCTACCTACGTATCCCGGGGGAATCAAGCCAGGTCGTAGTTCGAGCTTTTACTGAGTTGAAATGTTATTCCTTCACCTTGGAATAACGGAGATCGAAATAAAGCGAAAAAAGTCGAAATGTTATTCCTTCACCTTGGAATAACGGAGATCGAAATAAAGCGAAAAAAGTCGAAATGTTATTCCTTCACCTTGGAATAACGGAGATCGAAATAAAGCGAAAAAAGTCGAAATGTTATTGCCTTCTGGCAATAACTGAAATTTTTAACAAGAAACATTATCCCATTTGGCGATAACGGAGGATTTTCCGGAGGAAACGTTATCCCATTTGGCAATAACGGAGGATTTCGCGAAAAAGGATGGATTTTGTAAAGAAGTAGGAAGGAATCAATAGTTTTTGTAAAGAAAAGTGGGATGTACCCGGATAATTTTTGTAAAGAAAATGGGACGTACCCGATAATTTTTTATAAAGCAACGGGACGTACCCGATTATTTGAAAATAGAATTGAAAATGCCAAGGGCAAATAAAATGAGTCACAGAGGTAAATTTGTAAAATAGGCCACGGGGGCACTGGAGGGAAAATTTGATTGAAAGTGATTGGAAATGCCAGGGGCACAAAGGGTAAAACAGGCCTATGGGGGACAAAATTGTAAAATTGAGCCTTCAGGGGCAAAATTGTAAAATCCAGCCACATGGGCTAAGTATGTCGCACGACTCAGTATGCCAAGTGGCTAGGTTTGTCGCGTGACATAGGTAGCCTGAATTGTACTTTACAGAACCTTTGGAATTGGACTGGAATTGCCGATACGGGTTGGAATTGGGTGACCAAAGAGGTCACATACCTGGCCTCCTTGGGACAATGGCAAAGAGATATTTGATCCCTTCCTATAAGGATGGAAACGGGGTGACCTAGGAGGTCAAACAACCGATCCTACTAGGAATGTGCCAAATCAAAAGGGGTGACCAATGTGGTCAAAAAATTGGACTTTTATGAAAAGCTTATGTACTATTGGGGAATGGAGAAAGAGAAGATGATCAAAGTGGTCGGATGGCTGAACCTTTTTATGAAAGGCTACCTACGTATCCCGGAGGAATCAAGTCTTGATCGTAGTTCAAGCTTCATCTAGACAGTTAGGAACGATGTCTAGGATCCTTGAGGTTTTGACAATTAATGGAGGTTGTCTCCTTAGGAAGCTAAAGCTTACGTCACTATCGAGTAGATAGAGGCAGCTATAACTGGAAAACTTGAGCATACTTCTCAATCTGTGATAGAGGTAGCCAAAGTTGGATTTTTGACAATCAGGGAACTGTCGCCTGGTGTTATTAGCAACTTTTGGGAGAAAATGTATTATTAGCAATTGGCACGTTACTTGAGCCTAGGGGTGATTTCTTCTTGGAAACAATGGTAGGGACTGGGTCTGGATGTACATATGAAATGTGCTTGGAAATTGTTTAAGACGGGTTTTCAAGCAGGTGGGGTCATATCACTTGGGTGCGGACTGAACTGCTGTTGTTGCTGGGATGTTGTCAACGTGGACTAAGATTCCCTCTTGGGCTGAGACTGGGTTTTAAAACTCGGGTCTCGATGAATGTTCCTTTCTCACATTCTGGCATTTGAAGCTGATGTCGATAGGCTTTTACAATCAAAGACTAAAGCAGATGTCGAAGTGACCAAACCTCTCTTCTAGGGATGGATGCAACTTATCAGAGCCCCGGTCTGAGGAAAAACTTTCTGCAAAGCCCTATGTCTTATTAAAGCAAGGAAAGATCCTTTCTTATCAAGGGCAAAGCCCCTGGGCCGACGAACCAGGTAGGCAAGTCTTAGGTGACTTAGTGAAGCCCCAGTCTAGCAAAAATCCCAATATGATTGGTACTGCGGAAGTGATCCTGAGGTTGATCTGAACAAAACTGAATCCATCTAGGGACCTAATGAAGAACCCGATGCGAACCCCAAAAATGACTAAAGAAGCCCCAGTCTAAAGAAATGGCTTGACAAAGCCCCAGACTTGAAGAGTTTCAAGGCAACCCTAATGCGAATTGTAGCAGAAGAGGGAAGACCTATCCTTTCGTACTTACTTTCTTATTTCTTTTAGTCACTCAGTCAACCTTAAGAAGATGTGAAAGAAAAGATTCTCAGAAATTTATACATGCAGGGGCATATTTTTCGAAAGGTGGGAATAGATCCCGATTTTGTGTTATTTCGATGGCCTTATTCGATGTAGGCACAAAAACTCGCTTTGGGTTTGACTCTTTTGAGAGAGTATAAGCGTAGAGAGGTTGGTAAAAGTGTATGGAAGCCCCTGCTGACAGAAAATCAGTGTTTAGCACTATTTTTCCTAAGATGTAGAAAAGGAAGACTTGTCAAGACATCTGAAAACTTGTTTTATTTACAATGATCACAAGATTACTTAAAACCCTTTATTAATGTTCGGGTTATTCAACCACTAATCTCGATATAAAAAAAACATTCTTATTAATCATGAGGAGAAAGTCAACCAGTGTCGCGGATCAAGGTTGGCTGGTGTGAAAGGAAGGTTTGTGTATAGGGAGGTCATTGATGAGACCGGGTTTTCTGGGATCTGAAGGTGTCTATGAGACCAGATTTTCTGAGGTTTGACTGTGTCTATGGGAGAGGTCATTGATGAGACCGAATTCTCTGGGATATGCTTATGTTTATGACCGGACCATTTCTGGTTGCCTACGTTCCCCTCATTGTGAGGAGCTCAGGTCGCCGTAGTTCGGCCTTGGCCGGACTGCTTTGGGAAAATGGGATTTGTGGTTCCTTTAGTGAAAAGGCTCGGATGAAAAGATTGGATGGTGAGGCTTGGGCCTCGGGATGATTCCTTGACCAAGTCATTTTTGGACGGCTGCTTCAATTGCTTCCTCTTTCATTGGGGGAGAAAGGATCTACAGGCTTATGAAATGCTTCTGACTTTGCTTCGACCGCCCGATCGACAACTTTCATTCTCTGAGCTTTGATCTTGCCTGTCCGTCAAGCTTTTAATGGGCGGTGCCGGGTCCTTGGCCTCATTTTCTTTTATTTTCATGTGCAACCCTGTTTTTTGCCTAGACTGTCCCTTTACAAGGTTTTTAGCCTAGCTGGGTATTACTCTTTTTTGCACTACATTTTTCTTTCTTTTTTTTTTCATTTTCTGAAGCACCTGAGGCCCAAGGTGAGCCCCTGCTTGAACATTCTTGATACCCTTGAGGTCTAAGCCAAGCTCCTAAGTTGTTGTCGACATGGGGTCAATCTTTCGAAGCTGAGTGGCCTCTTGTTGTCCCTTGATGTTGTCGCCGTCGTTGACTTGGTCAAGATGAAGGTGAGGACATGGTTTGGGAGGCGTATAGCTTGATGAAGGCTTTTTATGAGGTAAGGAAAGTGTATGGCTTGATGGAGGCCTTTTATGAGGTAAGGAAAGTGTATGGGGAAGGCATTAGTTGACTTTCTCACACCGATTAATCAGAGCGTTAATTATTTTGAGAGATTATTTGTTGAGCAATGCAAGTGATCATATAAAATAAAACCATTTCATTAAATATAATGTAGGTGTGCAAATAATGTCTTAAGTCTAGCAAGAAAAGAAGAAGACTCTTTTATAGAAAATTGCAGATTAAATACAATGTCCGTAGAGGACTTGATTGAAAGAGAAAAGTACTAGAACCTACGAAAGTTGACTGAGAGACTATATTTTTTTTTTTAGTCTTACTTAAGGATATGTAGACCCTAGTCTAGCTACTCTTCGCGGGTTGTACTGCCAGGTAACTTGAGCTTTCCTTCGTAGATCGCCCACCGAATTTCTTTTCTTCGTATCCACACACTTGTCCGTCACATGACCAAAATGCTTGTGGTACCTCGCAACTTGGTCCCGTCAACTCTACCGGGGTTTCTTGGCTTATAATTCTCGAGAGGTGTGCGTTAGAAGGCCTCGTTTCACCAAATCATCGAAAACTTTGCTCATGGGCATCCCAAAATCATCAAAGCCGACATTTCCGACCTTGCACTTCCCGAATTGACCTCTTACCATAACTTTCGTTTTTGGCCCACGGAGGTTTTCGAGCTTCCCGTCTTCTATCAACTTCTGGATCTCATACGCCTCAAATAGGCTGCAATCATCGTGTCGTGCCAGTGGTATTGATGGAAAAGACAATGCTTAGACTCATCCACCCGAACGTTGGGGTTCTTGGGCTTCCAATTCTCCGGTGGCTTTATCGCCTTTTCTTTCATCAGCCTCTTCCGTAATCTTGCTTAAAGGCTTCTCCGCATTGTCAAAATGAAGGGAGTGGGGGTTTTCGGGAGACATTGTTGTTCTCAAGACTTGGATTCCCATTGTCCGATTGGTTCCATTGTTGGATTTGGTCAAGGAGGCTACGACACTCTTTCCTTTGTGAGGAACCGGTGCCGAGCCGGGTACGGTTCTTTGTTTGACGTTGGTGGCATCGGGTTATGCTTGGTGGAGTCATTTCCTTGCCTAGTTCGACATCTCGGGGTCAAGGGAGTATTGATACTCATCATGAAGTCAAACTTCTCTTGCATTTGTTTCACTTGTTCCATCAATATTGCCACATGGGGTCAACGGGGACTCTCGATTTACCGGCTTAGTCGCACTCGGACTCTTATCGGTAGAGGGAACCTCGAAATTACCCGGATCCGAGCAGCCTCGCGGCCCCGCATCTCGGCATCTTTCGCGCTGGAAGCGGCTTGGTCTCGCCGTTTTTGTTTTTGTAGAGTCGCCACGCCGTTTTTATTAAGCCCAAAACATTGAAAAAGGGCATCGCTTAAAGATAATTTTAAACCGCTTTTTTTGTGTGATGAGATTTTGAGTTCGGAGGTCGATGACTCCCTAGAAGAGAATATTAGAATATTAGAGCTCACCCGAGTAGCCTCGTAAACGAGTCTTTCGGATACCCCTAATATCCTTTAAATGTTGTGTGTGTGTGTGTGTGTGCTTTTAAAAATGCATGTCAGATCGGATATCTACATTGTATGCTATGTATGAAAATGTATTGAAATAGTAATGGAAGGAAGCCTTACCAATGTTGGTTCGCGTCTCTGCCTTCTCCCGCCGGGGAATGGCAAGCCAGGTCTGAGTAGGCCGTTCCTGGCACGGCACGGATTGCGCCGGAGATGCCCCGCTGGGTCCTCGCTGCGACGACTTTCTGGGCTGTGAGCCGAGGCTGCGGTGCCGCGGCCGCGCAGGTTCTGCGTGCGCGGGATCGCTCTGGATCACTCGCAGGTTCACAGGCGCTGACCGCCTGGATCACTCTGCGCAGGTTCGGCGTGCGTTGTGGTGGCAGAGAGTCACCTAAGTGCAGTTTTCGCTACACGCCTGGGATCGGACTGCCTGGCTGACTCTGACTCCTGAAGAGTTTTTGACACCGTGGTCTTTTAAAGACCTGTGCAAGGCTCTCTGAGTACCACGAGGGCCTCAGAGTACCCTCGAGAGTGCCTCGGGCGCCGCGGAGCCGTCTCGGAGCGGAGCGCCGGGAGGGGCTTCTGAGCACCACAAGGGAGCTTCCTGGAAGGCCTCTAAGGATCCGAAAGTGGCCGGGAGTGCCCCCGGTGAGGACTTCGAGAGGATTCTGGAGCCAGGGAGCCTTTAAGGCCAAGGTGGAGGAAGAGAGAAGAAAGGAGGCGTCTCCGAGACTACGTCAACGTGATCTCGCGGTGTTTCCCGTGTCTCATGGTGATCCGCATCGGGTACTTACAAGCCCTCGACGACGTCACTTGCTTGAAGGTTCGTGGGTCGCCGTATAAGATAAGTGGTCCTAACTGGATCGCGCGGCCAAGAGGAAGCGATCGCAGGTCACCGCAGACGCGCGGTGTCTCAAAGTACCGTTTAGGTCATCAGCCGGGTGACCTCACATAGACGCATCGGTCCTCATACAAATCAAGCCCCGGCCGTAGTTCGGCGTGGGGTGAAAGCGGGTTAGATGCGGCGCGGTGGTGCCCCATAAGTTAGTCGTGTGACCGTCGAGGCCGCGGTAAGTGGCCTGGACGCGTTGTCCTCTGGAGAGGAAGCTGGACCGCAGGTCATCGCGAGGACGTGGTGGTGTCCGCCCTAGCGACCGTTTATAAAGCCGACGGGGCCGGACCCCGTGATAGATTCCTACAGTGATCCTCTGGCGGGAATCAAGCCCTCGGTCGTAGCCCGCAGGTCGTGCAATGCTCGGAAGTAGCTGCTTGTGAACGCTGGCGCGTGGTGCCCCGAAGTGTCGCGTGACCGCCGAGGCCGCGGTAAGGACGTGGTGGTGTCGCGGTAAGACCGTATAGCCGATGGGGAGACGTGGTGGTGTCCTAGGTGACCGTATGTGTCGATGGTCGACCCCGTGGATAAGGATTCCATGCATCCTCGGCGAAATCAAGCCCTCGCCGTAGTTCCAGGTCGCAATCTCGCAGCGTACGCGGGCGCTAAAATTTCGGAGTGTTGTGCGTGACCGCCGAGGTCAAGCAGGAGGACGTGGTGGTGTCCTAGGATGGAAATTTTACGATTTTTCCTAATCGGGTGGTTTAAGGCCTCCTTCCGGCCGAGAGAGATGAGCGAGGACTCAACTGTCTCTCCGACAAGGGCCGGGCGCCACGCCGAGATCTCTCAATCGCCATCTCGGGCTGCGGTCAGCCACGCCGAGACTTTGGAATCGTCATCTCGGCGGACAAGGCTGGTGCCACGCCGGGAGGACTTTGAATCGTCATCCGGCCGGCTGGGCTGGTGCCACGCCGAGGACTTTCAATCGTCATCCGGGCGGCGGCTGGTCAGCCACGCCGGGAGACTTTCGTAATCGCTCATCGCGGCGGCCGGTTGGCCACGCCACGCCGGAGTGACTTTGAATCGTCATCCCGGCGGCGCTGTGCCACGCTTTCGGGAGACTTGAATCGTCATCCGCTGCGGCTGGGTGCCACGCTGGAGTGACTTTGACCGGCTATCCGCTAGCTACGTAACGCGCGAGTGACTTTGAATCGTCTTCTAGCCGTTAGCCAGGAGGCGTGGCCGCTTTGTGCTTCGAGAGGCGTGTATGCCTTTGTGTTTTTGGGCAAAATGTCGGCAGAAGCTCGGGACTTACGACGATCGCGGCGAGCCGCCGTTTGAAGTTGGGCGAGATTTACTCACGCGACGGCTTCCCCCATTCTGGCATTTTCGAGGCGCTTCGTGCCTCGACTTGTACTGAGGTGTCAGTTCCTTCTTGTGCTTCGTTTTGCCGTTGAGCCGGGCAAGGATGAGGCCGCGAGACTGACGCTTGTCCCTTTCACTTGTCCGAGGAGCTCTGCTTAATCCGTGCGCGCCGCGGTGGCGAACTGCCTTACGTCGACCTGGTGCTTTGAATCTTGTCGGAGCGTGACCTGTAGCCCTCTCGCTGGGAATGACTTCGCCGAGGGCCAAAGGGGTGTTGCCAGCGCTTTGGAGGCGTCCCTTGTGCCTTGAAAGGGCGGAGGTGCCACGCCGAGATTCTCAATCGTCGGCTAGCGGCGTGATGGCCACCTCGCGGAGAGGAATCGTCTATCCGCGGCGGTGGTCACCACGCTGTGGCGAGACTGCACGGTCTCGCGCGGACCTTTAGGTCAATGTCAATGCGCTGGCGTGTCTGGTGAACGGCCGGAGGTTGAATTGCCGTTGAGGGCGTGCGAGTCACCTGGCGCACGCCGACGGCCGAGAGGCGAGCCGCGGTGAAGGGCGAAAGGTCCTGCCGTTGAAGTCCGAGGCCGTGGGTTCGGCCGTTGAAGCGGGCGAGGATGACCGGTCTACGGCTTCCCATCGCGCTGGATTTTGGTGGGCGAGGGCCTTCCACGTCGACTTGTAATCTGAAGGTGCCGGGGACCATTCTCGCACTCGGATTTGTGAGGCGCAGCTGGCAAAGATGTATGGGCAGGTAATCGTCTTGCAAAGAGGCCGCACGCTAATTCGGTTGCGAGGTCCGCGCCACTTTGAACTGTGCTGATGGCTTAAATTCCGAGGCGTCTTCATTTCCCATAGCTTGCGTGAACCTGAGAGAGGAGAGAAACTCCATTGTCCAAAATCTTCCATTCTTAGCCGAATTGCTTGAATGGCGAGGGATCTCGAAGGAGTCGTCACGAGCCCAGTGAAGTGGTTGAAAGCCGCTGAATGGAGCTGGCCAAAGGATTTGAATTTCGTCCGCTCCATCTTCAAGAACCCGGATGTTTTGTCGCCGGAGGTGCACAATCGTCGCTCCATGAACGCGGGGAGGTAGCCACGTCAGCTTGATTCCCTCGGAATTTTTGAATGGGCGGGAACTGGTTTTACGTTTTCGATTTTTGATTTTTTAATGCCGTGGTGGGCGAGGATTGTTTACGCTGACGGCCGGATTGGATTTTCGAAATTCTTGAGTTGTGAAAATGTGTGGCGAATTCATGCTGGTGCTTGTGTGCTATTTTGCCGTGGGGAAAATATGTGTAATACTTGTGCCGTGCCTTTTTCATGACGGGTTATATGTGAAAGTGTAAAGGCGCCATGCTTGCACGCCTGCTTTGACCGACTCCGGGATGTGCCAGACTTATTCTTTGAAAATGTGTCGTGATGGTTTAATCGTGATCGTAGGTGCCGTGTTTCCTTGTGGACGCCGCATGGGATTATATGGAGACCGTGTCGTTTAGGGCCGGATATGTTGCCGTGAGACGTAATGCCTTGCTATTGGAGTGATTGACGTACTGGCCGTGTTTACTGGGCGACCGCCGGAACGCCGGTGAAGCAATGATGCGCGAGCTGGCTGCCTGAGGTTGCCGATATTTGTGAGGCCGAGCCTTTGAGGCGATGCCGCTTCAGCCGCTGTGGAGCTGCGTGGCCGGAGTTTTTGGAGGAAGAACAAGAGGTTCCTGGTCTTTTCGCTGGAGGGCCGCGGGATACCTGGCCACACCTTCCTGAGCCGGGAGAGGTGACCGCCAGGACCTCAGCCGCGAATTGCGGCTTTTCTGGCGAGGTCCTGTTGGAGCCGATTGATCTCCGTTGTGGGCGAGCTGGGCTTTACTCGCAGCGGCCGGGAATTGCCAGAGAGCGGCGTGTCTGAAGATTACGGATACGTCTGGTACCGTCGGCAAACGGGGAGCTTGGCGCGTCCTGGCCGTGGTATGCACGGTGCCGGCTCCACGCGAAGGCGGGTCCATTTATCCGCTGAGAGCTTGCCCGGGATAGTGGTTGTGATATTGCCAGCTAGGGCGTGCGAGGAAGCGAGCCGTCTTCCTCGACCGGTTTGAGCCGCTGGCGCGCGCCCATTCGTCCGTTTTGACTCGCTCGAGGTAATGAGCTTATTGCCGTTTTCTTGATTTAGCAACTTGTCTTTTCTCCGTTGTCTTTTTGCACCGAGCCTTTCTTCGTTTTTGTCAGCTGGTGTGTGGTTTTATGAGGTTTTCCAAGAGCCCCGTGGGATAGAGATCCTGGGGCTGCTGGCTGCGAATTGACCCATGCCGCAGAGCCGGGCTCGTACGGCGAGGAAAAGCGGAGGACCAAATGGGAAGCTCACCATCGCCACGGGACGTGGCAGTGAGACCTGGAGAGGGATAGGCCCTGAGGGGTTCGGCTTGCTCCCGTGGCTCCAGTAGGAGGGGACAGGTTCTCGAGGGGGCTCCCGAGGCTACGCCGCGGCGAAGATGCCGCCGGGCTCGACTGCCGAGCACGTATCCTGGGAGAGCGGGTCTTCCGGGCAAGATTGCCCCTGTGCTTCCCCCGCGCTCCGAGGACCCTCCCTTTCGGGGATGCTTGATTCCTGTGGACATGGACGTGCTCTCGATTTCGAGAGGTACCTTGGCGTGCGCTTATGGCGAGTGAGCCATTTTATACTGGGAGGAGTACGGGGCCTGGGAGGAGGAAGCCGAGGACGCCGGCAGTGCATCCGGCGCGGAGAGAGGCCTACCGGCCCGCAGCTCCCCGTGAGGTTCCGCGCCGGGACCGGATTTCACGTACGTCCCAGCAGGACTAGACGGCTCGAGGAGGAGGCGTTGCCGTACTGCTCCCAGCATGCCAGCACCCGCCGCATACTGCAGCTGACCCCATAGATCTAGATCGCGCGAGCGTGCGTGCTTTTACTCTTTTCCATCTTGGCATCTTTTCTCGTATTTTTCTCTTTGCTTATCGGGTATAACCGCATTGTCGAAGCCGTTTCTCGTCAGCTGGCTTGCGCAGTGCCCTGTCCCGGGGAGAGCCGCATGATATGCCGACTCGCCGCTACGTGGCGACGAGGTCAAGGTCGTTTGCGAAGAAGATGGCTTCGAAGATATCCCGCCGGGCTCTTCGCGACGCGTGCCGGCCATGACGCATTTGCCTCATGCCTTCGAGGCATTCTCAGAGATCGTTCCTTCCCGCCCGCAGCCGAGCTCTGAGCCGTGCAGCCAGGAGTGGACCTTCGGAGGGGGCGGCATAGCATATGGATGTGCCGGACGTTCTTCGGAGCCGGGCAGGCCTTCGAGGAGCAGCCCTTTTATCGCTCATGCCTCCGCATTTGCGCATACAAAGTGCGAGGGTTCCTCGTAGCCTTCCTTCTTTGATCCTTTCGCCTGGATTTCCGATCCTTCCGAGTACTTTTTCGTGGGAGCCTCGTGCTGTGCGTTTCTAGATTCTCACGACGGTGATGTGACGGCGAGTTCTGGGCCGGGATGCTCCGACTTCTCTCTTCCGGGAGGACTCTTGGGGCGAGGATGGGATGATGGCCGAGGAGTCTCGCCTATTTAGTATTCATTTGCTTTTCCTCTTTCATATCCCTCTTTTTTTTTTTTTGTTTAGCAAATGCATATCATTTATTGGTACCGTAATACAAACACATGTATTTGTTACCCGCAAAACAGCAGATTTTATTTTAAGATGTAATGTCATATTTTACAGGATTCCCTAGGAATTGTCCTAGAAATTGTTGCTATTATTATTTTTTATTTTCAGGCATGCCACGCGGAGCCGAGAGTGCATTTCAAGGGTAGCCAGAGTGTTTGAGTGTTTGCAGAATGGCTTCCTGGGCCAAATGTCAGGCGCTTGAGCAAGGCCTTTTTGGCCGAGGACAAAGGGCTTTTGTACCGTTTGTCAGAGGAAATGGGTTCCAGCCTCGTGTGAGCGTGAAGCTTGCGGGCTTTCTTCGTACTTCGTTGGAAGAAGTGCAGGCATGATCCTTGATTCGGGTCATATCGACATTTCGAGCCGCCGGAGCGGTTCATGGTTGATGATGAGAGTGACGTCTCTTGGGGATGCCTTTGCCTCAGTGCGTGATGGCGACGCTTTCCCCGGGTCGGCTCTCTTGGCATTTGTGATGGCGCTTTGATAGATGTGGTAGGGCACCCGCGGAGCCGGAGAGGATATTGTCCCGTCAGGTCTTTGGGGGAGACTTACTTCATGGTATCGGCCGTACCTCGGCAACCGGGGATCGGTTCAGCGAGAGGGGGAAGCCCCGCTTTGCTCACCTTGTGGCCGCGAGAGAGACTCCAAGCCATGCCCGAGGCTCCGACGTCGTTTAGCCCGTGGTCATTTGCTCGCCGACCTCTCTTGTGTTGGATATGGATCGGTCCCAGTCAGGAGAGATGGATGGCACGGCAGTGCACGCATCGATCCGCTCGGTGGGTTCCGCATCGGAGGATTGAGACCAGGAGGATCTTGCGGGGAGGGGTCCTACGTTATCGTAGTTCCAGGTTTGTCTTGGTCCTCCTTCTATATTCCGTCGCTTGTTTCCTGCAGTTTGGGATGAAGCAGAGCCTTTGTTGGCTACAGGATGACCTTGCTAACAAGGGAAGTAGTTCCTCTGTATGGCGCACTCCGAGTGTGCCTTCTTGTATTTTCTCGAGGGTATGGAAGTATTCCGCTTTCCCTCCCGTGGTACTCCTTAGACGTCGGGGAGCGTTGCATTGACGACTCGCATCCGGCTCCTGGTATGAAAGGTATAGCGGCATGTTCAAGGCGGCCCCAAGTGGTCTTGGAGAGCAAAGCGTGCAGCAATTTCCGGGACCCGGTTGCCGTAGTAGCTATTGCCTTAGGAGTTCAAGCCTCGGGTCCGACCCTTTGGATGTGACGGGAGACGCTTTGTTTGATTACGAGACTAGGAGTTGGCCAGGGTCGACGGGGAGAGGTCCTCTTTGCGTACTCGCAGGAGGAGATCCGAGGCCCGAAGCACGGGCGAATGAAGCCACCCCGAGAGCTACTGGATTATTTGACTCTACGGGAAGGACCCCAGATCTCGGGCCGAGAGACGCAGAGCCGGGTTCACGTGGAGAGCGAAAGAAGACTCGGGCCGGGAGACGAGGAAGAAAGGAAAGAATGGCGAGGGGACAAGCGCAGATGGCGCGGAATGACCTCCTAAGTATCCATTCATTGCATTGCAAACACATTATTAGTTAAATGTATTAAGTCCGTCTTTAGCATGTTGTGAACTTGAGAGTAGACCGTGCTTGAACTCATCAAGAAATGTTGTAACCGTTAGTGATTTGTGATTTACTTTTAAAGCTTTGTCGAGGCAACGCAAGATCTTTCGTTTGCCTTGCTTCGTTGTGCACTTTGGTCGAGGCGTCCATCTTTGGACTTTGATTTTTCACGTTGCATCCGCGGATCGAAGGGGCCCCGACGGCAATCCCCTTGCCGAGGCCTTCGCCTTGGCCGAGAGGTTGAATGCTCCCTTCGACAAGTCGTTTTGACGGTCTTTTTCGTAGCTTCCTTGCCTCTTGTTGGCGTCGGGCTCTTGACCTCAATTTCGCAGCCTTCGCTTGAGCTTTTGTTTTTTTTTTAGAGCCTCTTGCTCGAGCTCTCTCTTTTTGTGAGCCCTTGCTCGAGCTCTCTTTTTATATTTTTTTTGTGAGCCCTTGCTCGAGCTCTCTTTTTTTTTTTTTTTTTGAAGCGCGTGAGGCGAAGACAAGCCCCCGGCTTCGAAGCGTACATGAGTCGCCGTTTGATGCCGAGTGACCCTGATGTCCTTTGATGTTGCCGCCATCGTTTGACTTGGTCAAGGTGACTGGGGGGCGTTTCTTGAAAAGTGCGTAGCTTCGATGGAGGTCTTGATTGACATTCAAACTTTTGACTTTTTTGTGTATTTTTAGACCCACCAATTAAGGTTGCCTACGTTCCTGACTAGAGAGGGCTCAGGGTCTGCGTAGTTCGACACTACATGGAGTGCCAAGAGATGCACAGCTTGTTCTTCTTCAGCGAAGTATCTGCGAAGTTTGCTTCCGCTGATCGGATTCACGAAGTGGATTGCCGTCTAGGTCTCGCAGCCTACGGCGCCTCCGAGAAGATCTTTCAACCACGAAAGGGCCGATCCATGTGGGTTCCCATTTTCCCAAAGTGGGTTGGTTCGAGTGGAGGCTTTTCTTTCGAGTACAAGGTCACCTTCCCCCGATGTCTCGGGCTTTGACTTTCTTGTCGAAAGCTCTAGCCATCCCGGCTGATAGGCTCGGACGTGTTCCATGGCCTTTAGTCGCCGCCGTCTAGCGTGAGCCAATTCGTGCATGTCGGCTTCGAGCCATTCGACCGTTGATGTCATTTTCCAGCAGACTCTGGAGTGAGGGAATTTCGGCTCGATGGGAAGGATCGCTTCCATCCCGTAGAGTCGGGGCAAATGGGGTTTCTCCCGTGGTCGTTTCCGACCGATGTGCGGTAGCCCCAAAGTGCATGGTGCAGCTTCTCGGCCAATCTCGTCCTCGGTGGTCATTTTTCTGATGATCCGTTCGAGGGTTTTGTTTGCCGCTTCCACGGCGCCGTTTGTTTGTGGCCGTAGGGAGAAGATTTGTGACGTGCGATCTTGAATTCAGCCTGCCAGCCGTCGAATTCCCTTCGAAGTGTGAGCCGTTGTCCGATATGACCTCATTTGGGATGCCGTATCGGCAGATGATGTTTTCTTTGAGGAAATGCGCGACCTTCGAGAGGTGAGTACCTTGTAGACTTGGCTTCGACCCATTTGGTGAAGTAGTCGATGGCTACTAAGATGAACTCGTGACCGTTGCCGCTCGGGCGGAGCGATTTTCCCGATGACGTCAATTCCCAAGTGGCAAAGGGCCAAGGTGTAGTCATGCAAGAGAGATCGTGGGGAGGTAGATGATTGAGGTTGAGAACCGTTGGCACTTGTCGCAGCCTTCGGACAAAGTGGATGCACCGCTCCACGGAGATCCAAGAGTAGCCCATCCCGAGAATGATTTGCATCGTGGCTCAAGCGTTCATGTGGGGACCGCAAGCCCCAGTGGACTTCGTTCATGAACTTGCTTGCTTCTTCTTGGCCGATGCAGCGTAGGAGTGGCCCGTGGTAGCGTTTCTTGTATAGCATGTCCCCGAGGATGACGAAGTGAGAGGCGAGGCGTTTTAGGGCCATGATGCTCTTGGTTTTGACCCCTTCGTGTGTGGGTCTTCCTTGTTCATGAAGGTGGTTTCCCGCTCTTGAGGTATTGGAAAATCTTGGTTTATGCCGGAAATGGCGTCGAACTTGCGTCTCTTTCGCTCTTCAAGAATCTTGCAAATCGTTGTGATTAAAACCTTCTCAGCTGGGCCCGGTTTTTCTCTCGTTTGACAACATGCTTAAAGATGTGCTTAATGTATTGTTCGTTTAATGTGTCTCGCTTCTTTATCAAGTGAATCGTTATTAACTATTTGTGTGTTAGTTAATTTATCGCTGTTAAAGATGCAATGAGAGGATACTCGGAAAAGATCGAAGCATTCATTAAGAGCATACGGAATACATTATTGGCAATGAGTTCGTAATCTTCGGCGTGAGGCCATCGAGATGACTCGAGAGACTCAAATTCAAAGCTAATGGACTCAGGATGAGTTTTGACACTAGACTCTAGACTCGAGGGGTCGACCAAGTTGTTCGATCATGTCCTTTTTCTTTGGCGGTGGGTCAGGAGAAGGTGGCCCAGTTATTGAGGGGCAATGAGCTTGATAGGAGATGGGGCTTGAAAGGCTCTATGTCACCGTTCCCGATCATTGCTATCACAGAGTTATCAGAAACAAAATCGATTAGATCCGGCATCTCGATTTCTTCTTTGAAGAGCAGGTGTAGCAGCGGTTCGTCCCAAGCATCGTCTCATGAGTCTCTTGCTTGGGTCTTGGGCATTACTAGCTCGAATGCGCACTCGTCCCGCTTGTTGAAGGCGTGAGTGTTGACAGAGAGTTTTTCGAATTCTTCCGCCAAAGAGGGGGTTTTCCCGAACCAAAATTCATTGTGAATAGTGGTGGTTGTGGATCCCGGCAGGGGCGGTGTGTCGAGGAATGCTCTTCTGGACAGATTTGGCTTCGAGGCCTCCGAATCTTGCCAGTGTTCTCGCCGGAGCTTGTCCATGGTGGTCGGCCGCCTTTGTTTGGCGCCGATCGCCCTCGTTCTCTTTCCGAATCTTCTTCCGAGTTGCCGGCCTTCCTTGTGAAGTACTTGGTCATGTCGAAGCCGTAAGGACGAAGATCGGAGATGACGTGCAAGCCTCTTTGTTATCTCGCGGAGCGTTTTCGTGCGGCTTCGCTTGTCCTCCGCAATGTGTTCGGGAGTAGGAGAGTATCCCAGCCGTGCAAGGTATTCTGTTCTTTGATATTGATGATCCGTTGAGTGCCCTGATGGCGTTTCCCAAACCGAGCCCCGGATGTAGTTCATGTGCTTCATCATTTTCATCTGGGAGGAATCTTGTCCCAAATCAAAGGCAAATCTATGTGGCACACCAGGCCTTTGGGCTCTCGATGGTGAACCCCGCGAGCATCATGCCGTCATCATCGTGTTTGATCTCTAAAACCGGGACGCCGTTGGTGTCGGTCCTTTCAGCGATTATCTTTGTCGCTGTAGATGATGGTCGATCTGCTCTTGGATGAACTTTACGCATTGATGGAGAGTGGATGCCACCCCATTGATCCGATGTAGCCAAGGGCGTCCCAAAATGGCAGTGAAGGTGATCGGGATGTCGATGACTTGGAAGTCTGCCGGGACCATTTGTTTTCCGAACCACAAGTTCAAGGTGGCTATTCCCAAGATCGGCGGGATGTTGAGTCGTATGCCTTGATTGCCCGAGTCGAGGGTTTTAGATCGCTGCTTTGATCCCTAGCAAATCCATCATTTTGGCCGGAAGGACGTTCATGGATGATCCCCCATCTACCAAGACCCGAGGGAGACGGCGCTCGTCCGCTGAACCGTTATGTAGAGAGGCTCGTTGTGGTCGCCCCAAATTTTGGAAGATCGAGCTCTGTGAAGGTGATGATATTGCTGTAATTGACGTTGCCAATCATCTCGAACCGCTTCATCGTGTGTCACTGATGGGAACCATGGTCCGGGCCGAGGCTTTCCTCCAACTTGAGCTTGTGCGGGTAAGATGAAGTGAGTAAGGACCAGAGTGAGATGTTAGCCTCGAGTGCGCTTGAGCCGTGTCAAGACAGGATCTTCAACCTTTGGGTCCAAGGTTTCGCTTTCTTGGCGTAGGACCCCTTTTCAACCCGTGGCTCGTATGGCCGGCCTTTTGTCTGTCCGTGGAGGATTCACTGGGATTTGACCGAACGTGTCGAACATTCACCTCTCGACTTATGGTTTTGCTTGTCTCTCCCGTTTCTCGGAGCGGGAGGAGCCCGATTGGCGTAAGGCCGACCGCGCATTTCAATTCGTTCACCGTCATAGCTTTTATCAAGCATCAATAGTGGCTTTGAGATCTTCCCAAGACAGGGTTGGATTATCTCGACCTTCGGGCCTTCGGTGGCGGTGCGAAGCTCGTCCCGGTGATCATGGAGCGTACATTGCCGTGGCCTTGTGCGTAACTAGGTTGGGGAGATTTGTTGGAGTAGATGACATAGTAGTCAAACTTTCCCTGAGGGTTCTCCAAGGGTTCCGACCGTGGGATCACCGCATTCATACCTCTTTTTCAGTTTTTGTTGAGAAGATAGCTTCTTCTTTCGTCGAGGACGGCCCTCGTTCATTGCATCCTGGAATTCCATTTCCGCACAAGCACCGCAATCGCAGACGTCCCACCGTATGTGTTCGTTGTTCGGCGGTGGTACCGGACCTCGTGAGGCCGGATGGGCGGGCTTTCCTCCGGAAGGTCTTGTGGTCTTACGTCATAACCGCATGGCTCGTACGAGGGTAACAGGTTGACTTCTCGGGAGACAATGAGAGATGTTAGAGGCCGTAGGAGCAAGCCATGGCTTGGGAAGCCCAGTAGTCAGTGGCTAAGGTTCCGGTGGTGCATGGCACCTTCGATCCAGGCTTGTTGCTCACCTTGACGTTTCTCAATAGCCATGAGGACCTCGCCAAACTTCTTCCAATGTTGGGAAATTTCTTGGGGGTAAGGTCCCGTTTTCATCCTTGTTATCCACCGACTTGGCCATGGGGAATTGACTGATTGTCCCGGTGACAGAGGTGGGTAGGACCTTGCCGTTTTGACACTCTGGAGACGGGTTCCCGGTACTCTCGACCACTCTCATGTTAGGCCGGAGGGTGATGGGCAAGGTTTAGACACAGGAGTGGCCTAACGGGATAAAAGGGGGAAAGCTCACGTGGCATGCGGTTTCCGTTTCTTTTATTTTTGATTTTTTTGTTGTTTTAATTTACTTAAAACATGTTTTCTCGTAATCCTAGGTAGGTTGGAAAAGATTGCTCTTCTTTTCGCAACTATGCTAGATCCCGGGTCGCCGGAGACCATCTCGCGGCTATAAGCCCCTCGTTTTGCACCCGTATTTCGACATCCCAGGGTGGATGTACCCTGTGCGAGGGTCCTATAGTGCAAGCGGTTTCCACCGGCCTAAAAGAAAAATCGAACCTAAGGACCGAGCCTGTCATGTTCGTTTTGATGCGTTAGCCATGTGAATAGTGAACCGAGCCGCCACCGAGTCAAGATCAGTGTCAAGAGTTCGGCATGACCTCTCTTTGCTTGCTTGCACAAGGGATCTCGTGACGTTAGGCGTTGGCCGGGTCATATCGTCATGGCCGACGTATCAAAGGCGTGATGACATGGTGTCATGCGAGCATGGATGTATATCCGGACGGAACATCGTCTTGGGTGTAGCTTCGAAATCAAGATCAGTCAAGATTTTAGCATGACCTTTCATCGCTTTGCTTGCGCAAGGGATCTTGAGTTCCGAGCCTTGACTCGAAAAATGGCCGGCATGGTATATGTATCCAGCCGTATGACACCGGACCGGGTAAAAACCAACCGAGTCTGGACAGAGTGTGACTCAAGACTCAAACGTGCAGGGTTGACGCTTGGCTAGGATGGGATGTTTGGAATGATCCCGTGCGCGCCAAGAGGCCTAGGAAGACCAAACGGACTGCAACCGAGACCACTCCGGGTTAAGGGTTGTAGTGTGCAGCTGTATCCGAGGCAAAGCTGCGCATAGTGTGCGGTGTGTAACCGAGGCAAAGATGTGAGTAGAGTGAGGTGTAACCGAGGCAGCAGTGCGCGTAGTGTGCGGTCTCTAAAATTCTTTTTCTGAGTAAAATAGAAGTTTTTGAAGAATTTTAAATGTATGCACAGATGTATATTGATGCATTTTTTTTTTGTATTTTTATTTTTTTTGTAAAATAAAAAGTGAAGCACGTGCACACACACACAACAGCTTAAAGGAAGGGGTAAAATGAAAGTTTGACCCTCATCATCGTTTTAAAAATCTTTTGTTTTGTTTAAAAGTTTTTAAAACAAAATGTCCCAATGGAGTCGCCAACCGAAATTACCCGGATCCGAAGCAGGCCTCGCGGCCCCGCATCCGGCATCTTTCGCGTTGGAGCGGCTTGGTCTCGCCGTTTTGTTTTTGTAGAGTCGCCACGCCGTTTTTATTAAGCCCAAACATTGAAAAAGGGCATCGGCTTAAAGATAATTTTAAACTGTTTTTTGTGTGATGAGATTTTGAGTTCGGAGGTCGAGATGACTCCCTAGGAAGAGAATATTAGAATATTAGAGCGCACCCGAGTAGCCTCGTAAAATGAGTCTTTCGGATACCCCTAATATCCTTTAAATGTTGTGTGTGGGTGTGGGTGCTTTTAAAAATGCATGTCAGATCGGATGTCTACATTGTATGCTATGCATGAAAATGTATTGAAATAGTAATGGAAGGAAGCCTTACCAATGTTGGTTCGCGTCTGTCTTCCGCTGGGGAATGGTGTTTGAGGTCGGAGTAGCGTTCCGGTACGGATCGGGATTGCTTCGGGAGATGCCGGTTGTCCGCGGACAGAGTTTCGGCGTGAGTTGAGGTTGCAGGCTGCGTTCGGGCAGAGGTTCGGCGTGCGTGGGGATCGTCGGGATCACTCGGGCAGAGGTTCGGCGTGCGTGGGGATCGTCGGGATCACTCGGGCAGAGGTTCGGCGTGCGTTGTGGTGGCAGGAGTCACTCGGGCAGAGTTTCGGCGTGGTTTGGGATCGTCGGTTTGACTCTGAAAGAGCGGGACACCGTGGAAAGACCAGGCAAGGCCTCGGAGTACCACGAGGGGCCTCAGAGTACCTCGAGAGTGCCTCGGGGCAGCGCGGGAGCGTCTCGGGAGCGCTCGGGGAGGCTTCGGAGCACCACAAGGGAGCTCGGAAGGCCTCGGAAGGATCCGAAAGGGGCCGGGAGTGCCTCGAGAGGACTTAGAGGGGAGCCAGAAGGCTAAGGGAGGAAGAGAGAAGAGGGAGGTGTCTGAGACTACGTGGATGAGTCTGTGGTGTTTCCCGTGTGCTTGAAGGGGGGTGATCCAGATTGGGGTACTTACAGAACCACAGTAGCAAACTGACGGCTGAATTCATTAAGTCCGGTAGGTGACAGCTGGAAACTTGAATCATCCAGATTTTCTTTTGGCAACTCATGACTGCATTCAGGTGGGTATAGTGGCTTCAGAACATAGCCACATAGCTCGAACTGATTATGCAAAATCGGAGCATAAACTGGCAGGTATTGCTGGAACTGAGAGACAGGCGGGGTGAAGCCCAATCCGTTCTGAGGAACTGAGGGCAATGAAGCCCTGATGAGCTGGGATGTTGGAAAGGACTGAGGAGGAGTGGTCCTTGGAAAGGGATCGTATGCGGATGGAGGAAGGTATTGGTTGTAGGCTGGGGGAACTGAGATGGCTACTTCTGGAGTCTCATCTTCTACCATAACCAGGGAACCGTTGGACTCGACCACTATCTCGAACTCCCATGACGGCGAAGAGCACCAATGAGCAATGACATTGCTCTTCATGAACCTTCGGCATTTTCCAAAGCCGGGACTAACTCTTCCTTCCTAACCATCTCGATTTCGTGCACCCTCACCGTTTTCCTCACAAACCGCCATTCGACTCTTTGGCGCTTCGCTAAGGTTTTCTGCACTGAAAAGCCGCTGACCCGGTATTCTCGCACACTTCTTTCTCGCTGCGGGAAAGGGATAGGCAAGGTTTAGACTCGGGGATAAGGTAAGGTTTAGACTCGAAGGTAAGTGTTTGGGCTGAAGGCTCAAGTAACATGCACTTATCGCTTAAGTTTTACTCAAAATACATTTTCTCCTAATCCTAATTGATCGGAAAAGATGAGACCTTGAAAGGTCAAGATTGGAAATTGGAGATCGGACCGAGGAGGTCTCGATTAGGGATATGACCATGAAAGGTCAGGACAGATGGAAGATCGGGAATCGGACCGAGGAGGTCTCGATTAGGGATATGACCATGAAAGGTCAGGAGATGGAAGATCGGAAATCGGACCGAGGAGGTCTCGATTAGGGATTTGACCATGAAAGGTCGAGATGGAAAATCGGAGATCGGACCGAGGAGGTCTCAATTAGGGATTTGACCATGAAAGGTCGAGATGGAAAATCGGAGATCGGACCGAGGAGGTCTCGATTAGGGATTTGACCATGAAAGGTCGAGATGGAAAATCGGAGATCGGACCGAGGAGGTCTCGATTAGGGATTTGACCATGAAAGGTCGAGATGGAAAATCGGAGATCGGACCGAGGAGGTCTCGATTATGGATTTCAGAGATAGGAAAATGCAATTATGATTAATTGTTCAAGTTTACTTAAAACAATGTCTTTTATTTATTTCTATTTGGTTGGAAAAGGGGGGGTTTGCCCTTCTTTTTCGTAACTACTCTAGATCCTGGATCAGTGGGTTCCGTCACTACGTCTATAAGCCCCTCGTATTCCACCTGTATTTCGACCTTCCAGGGTGGACAGCCCCCGGCGAGGGTCCTATAGGGCACGTGGATCCCACCGACCGAGAGTAAAGAACGCTCCTAACGGGTCTAGCGGGTCATAGGAACTCTTAACGCACGAGCGATGCGAATTATAGTCAAGGCAATACCGGGAAAGTCTCGTCTTTCAGCCTTGATAGAATTTTGGCAGAATTTCGCTTGAGCGAATGACGTTTTGACTTTCGGTAATGTCCGAGAAGATAATAGGCATGGGTCGGGCGGCAAAAGTCGGATGACACAGTGTCACATTGAACTTCGTTGCATACGCCGGGCGTGAGTCAGAATCGAAGTCAATGCCGGGTCAAGATCTTACCAATTTTTCCTTGTCGGAATTTTGGCAGAGCTTCGCTTGAGCGAAAGATCTTTTGTTGGCAAAGACTCGGTCTCGACTCTTACGCATTCCGTGCGGGTCAAGGTCAAAGTCAATGTCGGAGTCAAGATCTTGCCAATTTTTCCTTGTCGGAATTTTGGCAGAGTTCCGCTTGAGCGAAAAATCTTGGCTTCCGTTATGAACTAAGGCTTGACCTTTATGAGGGTATGCAACTTGGGCTATATGACACGGACTAGACCAAAAACCAACCAAAAAGTCACGGTTTTTTGAAACGTGTGACACAGACTGTGCATTGGTCGACACTGGCTGCCATGGGGAGGTTGGGATGATTCCGTGCGCCCCCGGGAGCATCGTAAGGCTGTCCGTGGCTGCAGTGGAACCACCCTCGGGTTTGAAGGACGTGCGTACAAAGTGTACGGGATATATCGGGTGCGCGTAGTGTGCGGTCTCCTAAAAATGTTCCTTTTTGAGTTAAAACAGCGATTTTCATGAATGTGTTTTAAAGGAATGATTTTCGGGACGGGAAAAATGCAACACGTAAGCACGTAAATTTTTCTGGGAGCCCCGATCGGTCATGGAGCCGAATAGCCCCAAGCCGCTAGGACTCCGATTAACCTGATTTTTCCTGGTGGAATTGCCACTGAGGTCGCCCGGTCAGAATCCAAGGAGGATTGAGCCGTACGACTGCATGGATCAATTTTCCAGGTTCCACTCCTTTGCTATTTTTCGGGTTGTTTCCCGTTCAAAGTATGCACAGATTCCAAAATGCAAATGATGCAATGCAAGGTAAAGAAAGCAAGCACGATTAATGAAATCAGCGACGGGAGTCTAACCCGCTCAAAGGGAAAAGCTTTCTTTTTTTTTTTTTCAAAAATATTTTTTTTGAAAAGGGATACTGGTACGTGGGATTGTTAAACCACCGGTTATCCCAACTCCCACATCAGGGAGTGTACAGGAAATGTAAGTGGTTTCCACCTATATACCGAGTATCGATTTTTGTTTTGAAAATAAAAGCTTTTCTCCTTTGGGAAATCCCAAGCGGAGTCGCCAAACTGTGAATCTGTGCCCCAAATTTTTTTGTGTATTTATTTTGGAAATTCACGCGAGTTTGAAGACATTCGGTTTAATTTGAAAAACGGAGTCGCCACGCCATTTTGATTACCTCAAAACTTTGAAAAAAAGGTTTTATGGGTTCGGAGGTTAAGTTACCCCTTGGGAAGAACGGATCGTCGTTCACCCAAAATGCCTTGCCGGAGCAAGTCTCCCAAGATCCCATTAATCGTGCTTGCTTGCGTGCTTTCTTGTGTGCATGTGTTTGAAATAAGGGAGGGAATGTCCCAAGTCGTCTTCCGGACGTACAAACCATTTATTGGTTGTCGCTCGGGATTTCTTGGATTTCATGTATTCGGGATTATGATCCCGTCCTCATCTTGGACTTGTGATCATTGCATTTTGTAACCTCGGGACTTTGCATGATCGAGAGAATGACTCTCTTTATAGTCAAAGATGAGGTTCTTTAGAAAAGGAGGGTCCTTAGCCCATTAATCCTACACTTTAAGACGGTCGAGCTCATATAGATGCTTCATACTCATCTTAAGCGATAATCGGAGATATAGGGTTCAAGGTTGTCCCTTTCTAAAGAAATTATGAAACCTTTATGGAAGGAACGATGTAAAGATAGGATCTTTTACACCGGTCCGTTCCAAGGTTGCTAATGGGGACATGGGGGAATGCATGTAAAAATGACATTTTTAATGAAAAGATGACATTTTTGGGTTGCAAAGGATGCATTTGATTTAAAGAAATGATCTTTATTTGCAAAGGATGCATAAAGACATGATGCATTTTTATGAAGAAATAGGTGTTTGAATATGCAAAGGATGCATAAAGATGGTATTTTGAAAAGCATAGGATGCTAATTTGGGATAAAGATAGGATCTTTAATGCAAAGGATGATTGAAAAAGGTTTTTGTATGCAAAAGATGCATTTTTATTGTAAAGATTGGATTTTTACATGCAAATGATGCATGAAGATGACATTTTTATGGAAAAATGGGGTTTTTAGGTGCAAAGGATGCACCTTTCATTCAAAGATTACATCTTTAATGGCAAAGGATGCCTAATGCATGCAAAGGGGGAAAGGGGGATAAAGATATGATCTTTATGATAAACTACCAAGTCCCAAGCAAGATAAATGCAATGTATGAAATGCTATGAGCAATTATAATCACATATAACAATTTAAGATGCAAGGTTAGGGCGTGCGAGGTTACCAATGGCTTCCTATTCTTCTTTGGATGGAGCTAGGAGGAGGACTTGATCTTGGGATCTTCAAGGAGGAGGGAGGTGACTTCTTGCCTTCTTCTTCACCTTCTTGGACTTCCAGCAGCTCTCTGGGAGGATTTCTTCGTATTATGAGTGAGTGATGCTTTTTGTTGATGATTAAAATGGGTAGAGGAGGGCTCTATTTATAGGCAGTCTGGATAAGGCTAATGAAGCCGTGCGGCCAGAGACCTTGAGCTAATGCAGCCGTGCGGCATTATCCCTTGTGACTCAGCATTTCTAGAAACATGCAAGGTGGCAAATTCTAGAAGCCTCCTCCCAATTAAGAAAAACGTGTTTCTTAATTGGGAAGCTTCCCTTTCAGTCCATAATTAATTTGGAACAGTTCTGGAATATTTCCGGAACACTAGGGAGGTCTGGGGAATTACCGGGAAACTTACCGAAATTGCCGGGAAACTTAACCGGAAGGCATGAGCCAGATTTGGGTACTTACAGTATGGGATGTGATCACATCAGGGGACACATCTCCTCTAAGAAAGTCAATGAATTGAATTCTTGTATTGCTTGGCCTCTAGGATGTACCCACCCATTTTTTATTTGTGGAAAAAGATATGTGGGTAGCTTTCACTCTTCTTTACCTTCATGGATAGTCCTCTTTCGAATGATCTTGTCAATTTGACCCAAAATTTCTCTTGATGTCATTTTTATCACATTGAAATGGCTTCATACCAAGAGTGGAGTAGCTGTTTCCCTTAAATTAGGCACCCACCAAGAGACATCCAATATAATAATTTCGAGTTAACATATGTTAACACTTTTTAAGAGAGATTCACAATTCAGATATGAGTCGTGTCAGAGATGTTATACAAGTGACCACACTGAGAGATATCGTGCAATGCATTTTTTTTAGAAATATAATATACAGGTGTAGAATATGATGTGATCACACGGGGGGATCACACCATCAGATGACACACAAACTCAGAGACTTTCTTAGGGTAGAAAATCTCTAAAAATTAAGGCTTTGGTGAGAATATCAGCCAACTGTTTCTCAGTAATTATAGATTCCATGCTAATGATTTTCTGCTCAACAAGATCACGAATAAAATGATATCTAATATCAATGTGTTTAGTACGTAAGTTCTGAACATAATTTTTTGATATTTCTATGGTACTTAGATTATCACAAAAGATAGTTAAAATATCACTTTTAAGCCCATAATTCTTAATCATCTGATTCATCCAAAGAAGTTGAGAACACCAACTGCCAACATCAATATATTCCGACTTAGCAGTTGAGAGGGAAATGCAGTTTTGTTTTCGACTGTACCAAAAAACCAAGTTGTTCCTAAGATAAAAACACCCTCCATTAGGTCTAGGGACTAAGACCCACACATCATCTTTCTCAAATTGGTTTAATACCCCTTGCATTTCCATAATCCATATATCTTCTTTCATTGCCTCATTAACATTCTTAGACTCAAGATGAGAAACGAAATAACAAGAGCATACCTTGCTTACCTGTGAGCTTACACATCTCAATCTAGCCAATTCTCTGTAGTTGATTCTTGGCTTCTCCCTTGTGCATACCTTTTCATTAACATTTCCAATCATCTATGTGACTGGGTGGTTCTTCTGAATCCTGCTTGGTATATCTCTGATTCTGTCTAGGTGATCCCTTCTTTATAGTCTGAACTGTCAGACGAATTTTTTGAGTTTGATGTAGACTCATTTGGTCCTGATGTAGGTGGTGATGTGATCACACCAACACCTGCATCATCTTTCTCTATCTTTGTTTACAGTTTCTGTTCAGCTGTATTTTGGGTGTCTTTCATCATTTCCATGCAACCTGAGACATCATCTTCAGGAGTTTTTAGATTCAAATCAGCAGTATCATCAAAAGTGACATTAATAGACTCCATAACAATATTGGTTATAAGGTTGTAAACCCTATAAGCACGACTGTTTGTGGAATACCATAGGAACACAACTTTGTCACTCTTAGAGTCAAATTTAGACAGATAGTCTCTATCATTCAGAACATAACATATGCATCAAAAAATATGAAAGTATTTGAGAGTATGTTTTTTACCAAGAAGTATTTCATAAGGAGTCATGGTTGACCCAACCCTCAAGTAGACTATATTTCCTATGTGACACGCCGTGTTAGAGCCTCAGCCCAGAGTCGTTTAGAGATGTTCTTAGAACTAAGCATGGCACGAGCCATCTCTTGCAAAGTACGATTCTTTCTTTCAGCCACCCCATTTTGTTGAGGAGTTTTAGGGGCTGAAAAATCATGGGTTATTCCTTTTGAGTCACAAAATTCAGAGAACAAAGTGTTCTCATATTCAGTTTCATGATCAGATCGAATTTTAATTACTTTCTTACCTTGCAAGTTTTTGACCTTCCTATACCAAACTTTAAACACTTCAAGTGCTTCAGACTTTTCTTTTAAATAAAGGACCCATGTGTACCTAGAGAAATCATCTACACACATAAAAGAGTATTTCTTTTTACTCAAGCTTTCAACAGGTCAGTATGGATTAGTTCCAAGATCTCAGAAGTGGAACTTTGATCAACCTTTTTGTGGGAAATTTTAGTTTGCTTTCCCTTTTGACAAGGACCACACACACTTACTTGTTTGAAATCAAGTTTGGTAAGTGTTTAACAACATTAAATCTCACTAACTCTTCCATTTTCCTAAAAATTGCATGACCTAACTTTTGATGCCAAACCTCAAGTTCATTTACTTTGGAGCTAAGGCAAGATAAGTTGTCACCAAATTTGTAACAATTATCTTGAGACCTCACTCCAGTGAACAAGCACTGATCAGTGCTATCAAACACTTTACACTCATGCTTGTCAAATTTAACATGCAAATTGTCATCACATAGTTGTCTTATACTAATGAGATTAGCTTTTAAGCCTTCAACGTGATAGACATTTTACAGTTTAGGCATATGATTAACACATAGAGTACCCTTACCAACAATCTTACCTTGGGCTCCTCCCCCGTAATTCACGTTCCCACCTTTAATAGTGGTGTAGTCGGTTAAGAACTCGGTATTACCTGTCATGTGCCTCGAGCACCCGCTGTTGAAGTACCACGAGCTAGCTATGCTCTTGAGTGAGGTGAACACCACTTTGCATTCTTACTTTTCTTTTCCACCCACACAAACTGACCAGATTTCT
The DNA here is from genome assembly GCA_022495995.1 of Adenophora triphylla var. japonica. Taxonomy (NCBI): domain Eukaryota; kingdom Viridiplantae; phylum Streptophyta; class Magnoliopsida; order Asterales; family Campanulaceae; genus Adenophora; species Adenophora triphylla. Next base: position 206,453 of record JAFEMH010000360.1, read on the forward strand.
AGTGATGTGAGTGGTGATGTAAGTACATCCGGGGGCTCATCTGAAGAGCAGATTTTTCGAGCTCATGAATCCTTTGGTAACAAAAAGGTCTAATGTGACATGGGACAAAGTAGTAGTGGCAGATAAACCTCATTTTCTTAGGTATTGTTTTTTGATTTTGAAAAACTTTGATTTTTGAGGGACCCTTTCCTTCTTTCACAAATATGGTTCATAGCCAAGACCAATTTTTGAATTATTTCCCACACTCAGAACTTCTTCAAGTTTGGCCTTTCCAGTATTTAATTTTGCAAAAGTTCCATTGGCCTTTTCTAGTTCTGTTTTAGTTTTTTCGAGTTCAATATCACGTTTGATGAGCATGACCTCGAGTTTGGCTATGGCATTCTTTTGGTTGTCATTTTCAGTGGTAACTTTTTCAAGTTCACCTTTTAAAGTAGAAATTTCAGTAGAGAGTTTCTCATTAACCTTTTCAAAAACTGCCAGTTTTTCTACTCACTTTTCCCAGTCAGCAAATAAATCAACATAAGCATCAAGTAATTCTTAGTAACTTCCATCACTCTTCTTCATTCTCTGTTTTCTCAGAAAGTAAGGAGTTAAAACAGTTGAATTCAGAGTCAGAAGATGTGATGGTTGGTGTGACTGCATCTGAAGTAACATCAGTAGAATGTTTGTGACTTAGAGGCGAGATTTCCATGATTGCTAAGTTTAGCGTTTCATCTTCGTCCTCACTGCTACTAAGGGTCGCACAAAAGCTAATTCCCTTTTTCTTCAAAGTGTTGGCACACTCATTGATATAGTGCCCAAAACCTTTGCAGGCTCTACATTGAACAGATTCAAATATTTTCTTAGCAAAACTAGTAGGTCTCTTGAAACTACTCTCAGTATCATCTGTTATTTTTTCAAATGTGTTTTGAATTTGTGAAGGAAACTTGTTGTCCCGTTTATTTTTCAAGAAGGAAGTAAATTTTTTTGTTAAGAGGGCAACATCTTCAGTTTCCAAATTTGAAGTGTCAATTTCTTTGAAGATTTCTTCAATCTCTTTTGACACTTTGGATACATTTGAGAGAGCAGTTGCAAGAGCAATATTTTCAGCTTTGTGTTGCTGTTGAATTGACAAGTTCATCTCAAACATGGTCTGAATACCCACAAGAGTATCTAAACCAATGGTTGTGGTATCATGTGCTTCTTCAACAGTAGCAATTTTAATGTTGAATTTTTCAGTAACAGTTCTCAATATTTTACTCACTAACCTAGCATTAGATATAGGCTCACCTAGGGAGAGACATCCGTTTGAGATTTCTCTCAATTTTGCAGAATAACTTTTGATGTCTTCAATCTCATTCATCCTCAAGTTTTCAAACTTGGTCATGAGAATTCTCAACCTAGTGGCCTTAACACTATCATCACCTTCACAGTGACCTTGCAATATATCCCAGGCTATTTTTTCTACATTTTGATTTATAACAAGTTGAAACATGTGTTCATCCACATGACATGATATAGCACCAAGAGCCTTGGAATTATAATTAGCTAGAGTGACTTCAGCTGTAGTCCATTCTTCCTCAGATTTGAGTTTGAAGTTTTTTTCTGATGTTTCCCCCTCTTCACTCTTACTTTCAACCTTAGGAGGAGACCATGGAACGATAATACTAAGCCACTCCCTCTATCAATTGCTTTGATGAAAAGACGCATTTTAGCTTTCCAAATAGCATAATTAGTTCCATCCAAAACAGGAGGACGATATTGATTCAAATGTCCTTCCATAATGGCTACTCTTTCTTGGATCTAATCGAGTGGAGCTCTGATACCAATTGAAAGAAATTGAGCGACTAGGATTGAAAATCGAACACAAAAGAACCTGATGTGAGTCCTGGTGTGATAGCACCAGTACTAGCACCAGTACAAAAGCAACGGAATAAACAGTTTAAATTAAACTAAAACACGAAATTAACATTTATCTACAGCAACTAGCTGTAGACAATAAAAAACTTCTCTTATTAAATCAATTAGAAGACAGTTTACACAAAAACTTTGAACTAAAGATTTAAATACTTATCTACAGCAACTTGTTGTAGACAATAAAAAGCTTCTCTTATTAAATCAATTAGAAGACAGTTTACACAAAAACTTTGAACTAAGAGAAGAACAAAATAATAAAATCACCAAACTAATCTCTCACACTTTAGGACTTTATTAATCTATGAACCTTCAGCAATTTAGAGTCTGAAAATAGCAGGAAATAATGTGTCGTGTACTTCTATTATATAGAGAAGGATGTCCTTGTTTGTAGAAGATGATTTGCTTGAGAAGATCTTTTCCAATTAGAATTCTACATTCTTCATTCAATCCAAGCAATCCTTCCTTAACTTGGACTATTTCCTTGTGTGAGAGATCCTACAAAATAATCAAAATATACACTAAACATATCCAATATTTGGTTAGTAGGTTATTAAATAAAATAAACTTAATTACAATATATACAATATTTATCTAAATTAACTAATATAAAGAAAGTAACAAATCTAACTTAAGTCAACCTTTGACTTATCAATGTGTGTGGAACAGTACACACTTTCAAACCGAAAGTCTGATCCAAATTATTATTCGAAAGCTTGGTACGACAGAAAAGACATGCATTCATTTTGGGGGATGCCACCGAGTCAGGTTAATGGGGTTACTAATGATGGTCATTTTGGATAATAGTTTGAAAGATTTGTCATTTTGGGAATTATTAATTTAAAAGGGAATTATTTGAGAAAAAAATCGTGCAAGCTTGAACTATGGAACTGCTATACGCTGAAAAGACATGCATGGAAAGGCCTCGCAAGATGGGAGCAATATTGATGAGCAAAAATATTGCACCAGATGAGAAATAGAGAAATTTGAGCTTTATTACGATGGGAAAAGGGATAAGTGGAATGGTTATGGAACAACATCATATGCCCATGTCATTGACAGATGAAGCTAGGGGTGAAGCTAGAAGAAAGTTCTTGAAGGAGCAGCAGCTTAAAAAGCTATAGAAGAGAAAAACAACAGTCAAAGTGGAGAAGTTGGTGTGAGCGATGATGAGGATGCCTAAAAGGTCGATGAGAGCAAACAAATGGATTTTGCGAAGGTCGTCAATAAGAGAGTGCGTACTACTGGTGGTGGGGTGATACGCTTAGTATCCTTGCAACACTTCGAGAAGTTGCGGTCTCCAGAAAAGAAAGGGGAAAAGGAAGAGTTTTGCTAAAAACAACAATATTATTTCCGTGAATCCAAAATTGCCCCAAGCTGCCTTAAATAGTAGGGAACTTATACAAAAGTCAAACACTCAATAACTTAATAATAAAAAGAAGTCTAAACGTTAATCTTCCAAACGACGAGGCCTATGTCTTTGGCGATTGCTGCGACGCACGGTTGAAGTAACCTGGTCCTCCTGGTCTTCTGGTTCATGCTCCTGGTCTACATGTTCATGCTCCTGGTCTACAGGTTCATGTGCTTGCAAGTCCGTATCAACCTCCCCCCCATTAACAATCACCTTGTCCGCAAGGTGAAGGTCAGGAAATTGATCCCGTAATGAATGAACCGGTTCCCAAGTGGCATCAGCAATAGAACCATCTGACCACACAACTAACCACTGCTCTTCCATCTGTCCATTGTTCATAACAGTACGTGCGCGAACAGCCTCAACAGGAACGGAACATGGACGGTGATCCACAAAGTCGTCTGGCAAGGAAGAAGCCAGCACCGAAGTCGCAGTTCCAACAAAAGGACGCAATAAGGAAGTGTGGAAGACGGGGTGAATCTTCGAACCTTCAGGAAGTTCTAGGCGGAAAGAAACTGGACCAACTTTTTCCAACACTCGAAAAGGACCATAATATCGCCTAGAAAGCTTATAAGAAATTGGACGAGCGACTGAGTGTTGACGATATGGTTGAAGTTTAAGGAGAACCATATCCCCAACCTGATAATCTATGTCACGACGATGCTTGTTAGCTTGAGCGCGCATAGCATCTTGTGCTGACTGCAAATTTCGGCGCAACAACTGAAGTAACGAGTCCCTATCAGACAACAATGAATCCACAGCCGCTACAGGGCTGCTACCCGGCACATAGGGTAAAAGCGAGGGTGGTGGTCTGCCATAAAGAGCTTGATACGGAGTCATCTTTAAAGCCTCATGATAAGAAGTATTTAGTGAATACTCAGCCCAAGGTAGTAAAAGGGACCAACGGGAAGGTCGATCATGACAAAAAGCTCGCAAATACTGCTCTAGACAACGATTCATTACCTCGGTCTGTCCATCTGTCTGGGGGTGATACGCCGAACTCCGCTTCAGAGTAGTACCACTTAGCTTCATTACTTCAGACCAAAAGGCGGACATAAATATGGAGTCGCGATCAGATATAATAGCAGAAGGAAACCCATGAAGCTTGACAACCATATCCACAAAAAGAGAGGCAACGCGACGAGCATCATATGCAGGGGGTAAAGCACCAAAATGGGCATACTTCGACAAACGATCTACGACCACAAAAATAGCAGAAAATCCTCGGGAAGGAGGTAAACCTGTAATGAAGTCCATGGAGACCTCCTCCCAAACCATGGCGGGAATAGGCAGAGGTTGTAATAATCCGGGTGGAGGCATTGTCGAATACTTAGTGGTCTGACAAACCACACAAGCTGCGACAAAACGGCGGACATCGTCTCGCATTTTGGGCCAATAGAAAGAAGTTGCCAAACGATGGAAGGTACGATCAACTCCAGGGTGTCCTGCAGAAGGAGAAGAATGACACTCCACCAACAAATCCCTCTTCAGAACTGATGTAGCACTCAAACACAACCTGTGACGATAATAAACCAACCCATTGTGGACTGCGAAGGGGGGCGCAAGGCGACCAGCTGCTGCTGCTGAATGGTACTCGAGGAGGTCAGGAGCGGACTGATTTTCCTGGCGCAAAAGATCCACGAACCGCGGAGGGGGCTGATAGAAAATTGCCAAAAATTGTGCTTCCGGAGACTCCTCGTCACGACGAGAGAGGGCATCAGCCACACGATTGGAGGACCCCGTCTTATACTCGATTCGAAACTTAAAACCCATTAACTTGCGAATGTAGAACTGTTGCTCAGGCGTCTGGATGACCTGTCTGAACAAATCCGTTAGACTACGCTGATCGGTGCGCACCACAAACTGACGACCCAATAAATATTGACGCCACTTCTGCACAGCCTCCACTAAAGCATGTAACTCGCGATGATAAGCTGATGCAACCCGCTTTCGAGGCCCAAGTTTCTTGCTGAAAAAAGCAATAGGGTGCGCCTCCTGCAAGAGTACAGCGCCAATCCCAACTCCCGAAGCATCAGTCTCCACAATAAAATCCTTAGAGAAATCTGGAAGACTTAGAACTGGGGCAGAACTCATGGCAGCCTTAAGGTCCTCAAACGCCGAGGTGGCATCATCGGACCAAACAAAAGAATCTGTCCTCAATAATTCTGTCAGTGGTGCAGCAATAAAAGCATAGTTTCGGATAAAACGACGGTAATATCCGGTGAGACCCAAAAACCCCCTCAATTGCTTAACAGATGTAGGTTGTGGCCATGATACCATCGCTGATACCTTCCCCGGATCAACCTCTAAAACACCCGCCGATACCACGTGTCCCAAATAATTAATGGATTCTCGACAGAAAGAGCATTTGGAGAATTTGACATAAAAACGGTTGAGATGCAGCAACTCCAAAGTCTGTCGTAAATGCTCAACATGCTTTTCGATTGAAGCACTGAAAACCAGAATGTCGTCAAAAAACACAATAATAAAGCGACGCAGAAAAGGTTGGAACAACTTATTCATACAGGCTTGAAAAGTTGATGGGGCGTTGGTCAACCCAAATGGCATTACCAGGAACTCGAAATGACCTTCATGAGTCCGAAATGCAGTCTTGCAAACATCATCACCATGCATTCGAATTTGGTGATAACCAGAGCGAAGATCCAATTTTGTAAATACGCATGCAGAACCCAATTCGTCAAACAACTCGTCCGCTGTGGGGATGGGAAAATGATCAGGTACGGTCACCGCGTTCAAAGCTCTATAGTCCACACAAAACCGAAAGGATCCATCCTTCTTTTTGACCAACAAAACAGGAGAAGAAAAAGGGCTGCGACTAGGCTGAATTATACCCTGCTCTAACATCTCACGCACCTGTCGCTGTAATTCCTCTTTTTGATAATGCGGGTACCTGTACGGACGCACATGCACCGGCTTTGTGCCCGGGTATAGGTGGATACGATGGTCAAAGAATCGGGCCGGTGGCAAAGCTAATGGTGGTTCGAACACGGAGTCATATTGCAACACAACATCACGTACCGCTGGCGGAAGATCTGCTAACGAGGAATCAATCGATGGCTGTTCCTCCATCGAATCCATAGCTAAAAGAAGTACCTCATAGGAATCAGCAATAAGACCTGCACTCTGCATAGTTTGCAAAGAGGATAAAGAAATCTGGCGAGGGGAGTTAGCATCCCCACGTAAAATAACGCGCTCCGATCCAACCATAAACTCCATAGTGAGAGACGCATAATCATGTGTAACCCGACCAAGTAGCTGTAACCATTGAACTCCCAACACGATATCCGTGTTGGTGTTATGCCCTAGGCCTATGATTGATAGACTTATGTGTTGACATTATTTATTATTATATGAGATGTTTATTATTTGATTATTATATGTTTTGTATATTTGTTTATAATAATCACTGTCCCTAATTATTAAGAGAATAGATTAGTATAATTGTCAATGGATAATCATGTGATGATTATATGCATAAGAGATGCACATTGAAATTATGGGTACTTGTTAGAGAACAAGTGACTGGACATGACCCGCATGAGATTTATGTAATGGTCAAATGTCATACTTAAATCTCATATGGTTACTTCATTTATTTCCTAGACCTGAGACTATCATAACCTTACATATGATGAAAGCCATGTTTGATTTTAGTCAAACGATATCTTAACACGATATCTATAAAGGCTATCATTGGCATGATCGGATTCATGATGGGAAGGATGATAAGTCAAGAAGGAGTTTGTCCCTCGGAAGAGAGATGTTATGCTTGGGCCCCTCGATGAGTGATAATGATGAAAGTGTATGGCCGTACCCCAATATGATTGGAATTATCATTATACTCAAGAATCGAGAAAGCATTGAACAATAACAAGTTGACAAGGACCATGACTTGTGTTCAATATAACATCGTGAGACAAAAAGGGATAAATGGAAGTACACCGTTGGAAACGTGAACTCTTACGTTGCATCATTTGGGTAGACATAATGGCTTGCTAGAGTCCGCTTATGTCTTATGAGGTTCGATATGATCGAACTCATTGCCAACATGATGTAATCCTATTGGGTCACACACAACTAGAATGAATTGGTTAAACCGGAGGAAGAATGATTGAGAGGCTCAGAAACTGGCTACTTATGTCACGCGACATATCAAGCCAATGGCTTGATATACCGCGCGACATAATAGGCCAATACGCTGGTATTGACAAAACTGTCTCTCCTAATACGATTAGAAGAGGTATTTACACTATTTTAGTATAAATACAAGGGCTCTGTCGAGACCTAATAGCCTAGCGAAAATTTTAAAGCAAAATTCACAATCAAATTCTCTCAATATTCTTCAAGGTTTAGATCTAGCAATCAACAAGAAATTGTTCTTGGATTCATTCAAAGGTATGGATACCAAAAGAGGGTCTTCGCTCGTTCATCGATCAAGACCTAGAGTTCAAGCAAGTTGAAGAACGAAGTTTGTGATTCAATATCACATAATCAAATCGTTCGATAGCTCAAGACCGGAAAGCGTTTCAAGGTTGGTTTAATTCTATTTCATTGATATTCAAATTAATTGTATAGAACGGATCCTAGGGCTTCTTGGGTTTTATGTTTTTAATGCTTAATTCCGCTGCGCATGGACCCGTAAAACCCAACAGTGGTATCAGAGCCCCGTTCGTATGATTAAGTTTGAATTAACATGCTAGGTTTAAGATATAAATTGTTTATATGCTTATTGCATGTTTTGTATGTCATAGAATTTTAATTGTTTATGTGAAACAATGTGAAAATCGTTTTCAATTTATGCTGAATTAAATCTGTAAAAGGGCTGTTTTATGTGATTTAATTGGCTGTAATCTGTATTGGTTCGAATCTGGAAATCCTGTAACCTGGCTGCCTATGTCGTGCGACATATCGAGCCATGTGGAATTCAGGTTAACTGGCCTGTTACGTCGCGCGACATATCAAGCCTCTGGCTGATGTTGTCACGCGACATAATAAGCCAAAACTGGGCAGAATCTGTTTGTTCAAATTTTCTGCTATTCTATGATTGTGTTTACAATCTGATATGTTGATATGAAAATCTGGATGTTATAAAATTGAGTTTATAAGTCCATGCTAGATTGATTCATTGTTTATGCATGCTTAATTAATTTAGATGTGTTTTATTAATTGTTGCGATGCATGAATTATTTGTTCTTAATTGTTAAGAATTATTAAATTAGATGTTTAGTTGAAACATGATATTTAGTTTCCTAATATGTTTAGATTTAGACATTGTAAATTTTGGATCTTATGATTGTTTATGGAAACAAGTCATAAATACGCGAAATTTAAAAGGAAACTGATTGTTTATAAAAGGTAAGGATTATGTTGCCTAATCAGAGTTGATTTCTAATTATGCATGTCTAGGAGAGTTCTGTCTAAGGAAGAGTTGGTACTTAAGAAGTCCTTGCGGCTCACCTATCTTCCTGGGAACTTACCTGGTGCATGATTTTGACTATCTTTCTGATATGCTTATAATCTACCTTTAAAGAACCTTCATTTAACTTTTAAGTTCTTTATGCCAATTCATGATTAAAAACACTTGAGACCATTCGGATAGTTTTGGGTGGGCTTGCCATAGCAAGGTGCTTTGATTCTATTCGAATGCGAGCAAGATGAGGAAATGGTGGTTCCTATACGTTTTAAAGTGAATGAACTTAATTGGGTTATCAAAATGGTTTTGGACCCAAGGCATAAGATGAGATTAAAATATGCCTAGACATATGATGTCTTGAATTGATCTCATAAAAGATCTAAGAGTCATATATGTGATATGATTGATGTTTTCTACCTAATTAATTTAATTTTGAGCGGTTTGCCATAGCAAACTTGAAATTGAATTAAAGTTGGATCTTAGCCCATTAAATGTATATTATGCTTATTTGCATTTGAAGGTGTATAATTTAGTGGGAGCATTTATTTAAATGCACTATACTTCTCATATGATATGTTTACTTATATGTGTTCATATTTTATGTATATCTTTTTGTAGAATAAATGGCATCAAACAATAATCACTTTTCACTGCGATCTGTCCTTGAGAAGGAAAAGTTGGAAGAGAATGGTACAAACTATATGGATTGGATCCGTAGTTTGAGAATTGTTCTCAAACAAGAGGAGAAACTGTACGTTCTCACTGAACCTATTCCACCTGAACCTGCTGCCAATGCTGCTAGGGCAATAAGGGAACAATATCTGAAGCACAAGCGTGACTCTACAGATGTTAGTTGCCTTATGCTCTCCGCCATGTGCAAGAGTCTTCAGAAGAATCTTGAGCACTTGGGGACAGTCGACTTAAACAATCGGCTGATGGAAATGTTCCAAATTCAAGCTAGGCAAGAAAGGTACAACACAGTTGCATCCTTGACCTCATGCAAGATGAGTGAAGGACAAGCTGTTGGTCCCCATGCTCTCAAGTTAAAGGGCCACATTGAGCATCTTGAAAGGCTCGGTTTTCCAATTAGCCAAGAGTTGGCTACCGACATAATACTGAATTCATTACCTAAAAGTTTTAGTCATTTCATAATGCACTATAACATGGGTGGAATGAATAGAAACCTTTCCGAGTTAGTTCAAATGTTGACTACTCAAGGAAACCAAGATTGTCGAGAAGAAGACCGATCAAGTGCTAATGGTTAACAAGGGAAAGGGTTCAAGGGTAAAGGAAAAGCAAAGGTTGCTAATCCTAAGGCAAAGGTTGCCAAGCCCAAAGAGGCCTCCAAGCCTAAAGAGGCTAAGCCTAAGTCCCAAGAGGACGCAATCGGCTTCCATTGCAATGAGATTGGACATTGGAGGAGAAATTGCGGAAAATACAAGGAAGCACCGAAGAAGAGCAAAGGAGTTGCTTCAACTTCGTGTATCTTTGTTATAGATATATTCCTATCTACTTCTAGTTCTTGGGTATTGGATACCGGATGTGGAACTCACATTTGTTTAAATGTGCAGGGTCTAAGAAGAACGTAAGGATGCTTAAGGAAGGTGAAGTGGACCTACGTGTGGGGAATGGAGCAAGAGTTGCTGCATTAGCCGTAGGAACTTATGAAGTTACTTTACCTAGTGGACTAATACTTGTTTTGAACAATTGTTATTACGTTCCAGCTTTAAGTAGGAATATTATTTCGATTTCATGTTTGGATAATGAAGGTTTTAATTTTCTTATATGTGATAAGAAATTTTCTATTTACAAAAGTGATATGCATTATTGTATTGCTGTTTCATTCAATGGCCTTTATGTTCTTGATATTGAAAATCGTGATAATGATGTCTATAACATTAACAAGAAATCTAAACCCAATGATGTAAACCACACTTACTTATGGCATTGTCGTCTTGGCCATATAAACGAGAAACGCATTTCTAAACTCCACAAAGATGGATTTTTGGACTCACATGATTATGAATCATATGAGACATGCGAATCTTGTTTACTTGGCAAGATGACCAAGGACCCATTTACCAAAACCGGTGAAAGGGCGGGCGACTTATTAGGACTCATACATACCGATGTATGTGGGCCTATGAGTAGCGATGCTAGGGGAGGATTTCGGTACTTCATAACATTCACCGATGATTATAGTAGATTTGGATATGTTTATCTAATGAAACATAAGAGTGAATCGTTTGAGATATTTCGAATATTTCAAAATGAGGTGCAAAATCAACTTGGCAAAACTATTAAGGTACTTCGATCCGATCGAGGTGGTGAATATTTGAGCCAAGAATTTGACAATCATCTTAAGGGTTGTGGAATCGTTTCAACTCTCTCCACCCGAACACCACAATGGAATGGTGTGTCGAAAGGAGGAATAGAACTTTGTTAGACATGGTTCGTTCTATGATGAGTCAAGTTGAGCTTCCTTTATCCTTTTGGGGACATGCACTAGAAACCGCCGCTTTCACTATAAACAGAGTTCCTACCAAATCGGTTCAAAAGACCCCATATGAGATGTGGCATGGAAGAAAACCTAGTTTGTCTTTCATGAAGATTTGGGGTTGTGATGCATATGTCAAGAAGTTAACTTCCGACAAGCTAGCACCTAAATCCGATAAATGTGTTTTTGTGGGATATCCTAAGGAAACCAAAGGATACTATTTCTACAACCGAAACGAGAACAAAGTGTTTGTTGCTCGAAATGGTACTTTCTTAGAAAAGGAGTTTCTTCGCAAAGGAACCAAGTGGGAGTAAAATAGATCTCGAAGAAGTTCGAGAACCCGAAAACAACATTGAACCAATGGTAGAAACCGAACCAAGTTCACAAACCGTTGTGGAACCGGTTCAAGATGCACAAGTTCCTCGCCGAAGTGGTAGATCACGATCCGAACCCGAGAGATATGGATTTCTCGTTACGGAAAGTGATGAAGTGGAGTTAATCGAAAATGATGAACCCACTTGCTATCAAGAAGCGATGTCCGCTCCGGATTCGGAAAAATGGCAAGAAGCCATGAAGTCCGAATTACAATCCATGGCTGATAATCAAGTTTGGAACTTGATTGATCCACCCGAAGGTGTAAAAACCATAGGGTGCAAATGGGTCTTCAAGAAGAAGACCGACATGGATGGGAAGGTGCACACCTATAAGGCTAGGCTATTATCTAAGGGATATAGGCGGATTCATGGCATAGACTATGATGAAACCTTTTCGCCTGTAGCTATGCTTAAGTCTATTAGAATTTTACTTGCCATAGCCGCATATTATGACTATGAGATATGGCAAATGGATGTCAAAACAGCTTTCCTTAATGGGAAGTTACTTGAGGATGTATACATGATACAACCCGAAGGTTTTGTCACCCGTAAAATTCTAACAAGGTGTGTAAGTTGCGTAAACTATTTATGGATTGAAGCAAGCTTCAAGGAGTTGGAATCTACGTTTTGATGAAGCAATCAAGGAGTTTGGTTTTATCAAGAATGAAGATGAACCTTGTGTATACAAGAAAATTAGTGGGAGCGTAGCACTATTTTTAGTGTTGTATGTCGACGATATCTTACTCATTGGAAATGACATTCCTGCACTACAGACTGTCAAGTCTTGGTTGGGAAAGTGCTTTTCAATGAAAGATATGGGCGAAGCCGCATATATCCTTGGTATCAAGATCTATAGAGATAGATCCAAGAGGATGATTGGTTTAAGTCAAAGTACCTACATTGACAAAGTCCTTAGAAGATTCCAAATGGAAAATTCTAAAAGAGGGAATTTGCCAATGTTGCATGGTATATCTCTTAGCAAGAATCAATGTCCAAAGACTAATGATGAGCGAAAGAGAATGAATGGTATTCCATATGCTTCGGCAATTGGGTCTATCATGTATGCTATGTTATGTACTAGACCCGATGTCTCGTGTGCTCTAAGCATGACGAGTAGGTACCAATCGGATCCCGGTGAACCACATTGGATAGCAAGCCAAGAATATCCTCAAGTACTTACGAAGAACTAAGGATGCATTCTTGGTCTTTGGAGGAATGGAAGAAGATCTTGTAGTCAAAGGCTACACAGATGCTAGCTTCCAAACCGACAAAGATGATTTCACATCGCAGCCTGGATTTTTGTTTATGCTTAATGGAGGCACCGTGAGTTGGAAAAGTTCCAAGCAAAGTACCGTCGCCGATTCTACAACCGAAGCCGAGTACATAGCGGCATCCGATGCAAACTAAGGAAGCGCTTGGATCAAGAAGTTCATTAGTGATTTGGAAGTCGTTCCAAGCATCGGTAGATCCTATTGAACTTTACCGTGATAACAATGGTGCCATTGCACAAGCAAAGGAACCAAGATCACACCAGAGATCCAAACACATACTTCGACGTTTCCACATTATCCGTGAGATATATGAAAGGGAAGACGTTAAGATATGCAGAGTAGTAGACATCGATGACAACGTGGCGGACCCACTAACTAAGGCTCTCTCACAAGCTAAACATGATGGTCATGTTAGGTCCATGGGTATTCGATACATGGTAGATTGGGCCTAGTGCAAGTGGGAGACTCTGGTGTTATGCCACTAGGCCTATGATTGATAGACTTATGTGTTGACATTATTTATTATTATATGAGATGTTTATTATTTGATTATTATATGTTTTGTATATTTGTTTATAATAATCACCGTCCCTAATTATTAAGAGAATAGATTAGTATAATTGTCAATGGATAATCATGTGATGATTATATGCATAAGAGATGCACATTGAAATTATGGGTACTTGTTAGAGAACAAGTGATCGGACATGACCCGCATGAGATTTATGTAATGGTCAAATGTCATACTTAAATCTCATACGGTTACTTCATTTATTTCCTAGACTCGAGACTATCATAACCTTACATATGATGAAAGCCATGTTTGATTTTAGTCAAACGATATCTTAACACGATATCTATAAAGGCTATCATTGGCATGATCGGATTCATGATGGGAAGGATGATAAGTCAAGAAGGAGTTTGTCCCTCGGAAGAGAGATGTTATGCTTGGGCCCCTCGATGAGTGATAATGATGAAAGTGTATGGCCGTACCCCAATATGATTGGAATTATCATTATACTCAAGAATCGAGAAAGCATTGAACAATAACAAGTTGACAAGGACCATGACTTGTGTTCAATATAACATCGTGAGACAAAAAGGGATAAATGGAAGTACACCGTTGGAAACGTGAACTCTTACGTTGCATCATTTGGGTAGACATAATGGCTTGCTAGAGTCCGCTTATGTCTTATGAGGTTCGATATAATCGAACTCATTGCCAACATGATGTAATCCTATTGGGTCACACACAACTAGAATGAATTGGTTAAACCGGAGGAAGAATGATTGAGAGGCTCGAGCGCTACTTATGTCACGCGACATATCAAGCCAACGGCTTGATATACCGCGCGACATAATAGGCCAATACGCGTATTGACTGCCTCTCCTAATACGATTAGAAGAGGTATTTACACTATTTTAGTATAAATACAAGGGCTCTGTCAGACCTAATAGCCTAGCCGAAATTTTAAAGCAAAATTCACAATCAAATTCTCTCAATATTCTTCAAGGTTTAGATCTAGCAATCAACAAGAAATTGTTCTTGGATTCATTCAAAGGTGTGGATACCAAAAGAGGGTCTTCGCTCGTTCATCGATCAAGACCTAGAGTTCAAGCAAGTTGAAGAACGAAGTTTGTGATTCAATATCACATAATCAAATCGTTCGATAGCTCAAGACCGGAAAGCGTTTCAAGGTTGGTTTAATTCTATTTCATTGATATTCAAATTAATTGTATAGAACGGATCCTAGGGCTTCTTGGGTTTTATGTTTTTAATGCTTAATTCCGCTGCGCATGGACCCGTAAAACCCAACAATCCGGACCATGAATATTCAAGATAAATAAATCAACCGAAAATTTTGTGCCTTGAATACACAGAGAAACATCAGTACATTGGCTAACACACTTCAGATAATCACCATTTCCGACAAAAACACGAAACGGCTCAATAGTGTGGACTTGAAGCTGCAGTTGTTCAACCAAAGAGGGATGCACAAAATTATGGGTAGAACCTCCATCAATAAGGACAACAACAGAATGCCCATTGAGCTCACCCGTCAAACGCAAAGAGCGGGGATTTCCATACCCAGATAAGCTGTGGAGAATCGAAACATCACCTGAAACTAAGGTTTGCTCTGGCACTGGATTATTAGAGTCCTCCTCCTCCGCATCCTCCAGAAAGAGCAGCAAGCGCGGTTCACACTTATGACCTTGAAACCATTTCTTATCACACTTGAAGCAAAGTCCCTTGGCTTCTCTCTCTTTACGTTCCGCTGTAGTAAGTTGACGAATGGGACTTGTGATAGCAGGCAGCCCCGAAGTGGTCGGAGCAGTCAACAATGCGGGCTGAACACCATCTGATTTGGGCAGCGTAGTTGAATTGCCAATCGACTTGGCGGGGGGAAGCCCATAACGCCGAGGATAGGTCGCTAGCGCTGAGAGGGTTTCCATCAACGTGGCATCGAGTTCCCTGGCTAACGCAAAACCCGCAGTCAGAGTAGCTGGGCGGCGCAACTCCAGTTCTCGATTAAGCGGCGGTTTCAACCCAGAAGCGAACACAGGAATCAACTGAGCATCTGGCACGTGATCAATTTTATTTAACAGCTGCTCAAATTCTGCCTGATAAGCGATGACCGTGGTACGCTGTGTCAGTTTGGACAGCGCCCCAAAGTAATCCCGATAATATTCAGGATCAAAGCGAACCTTCACTTCATCCAAAAAAGCTGGCCAAGTTGTGAGCAAGTAGTTTTTCTTCTTATAACGAAACCAATCCCCAGCTTCACCATCCATCAGCACACCCACCAATTCCAAACGTTGATCTGGAGGAGTCTTAAAAAAATTGAAATACTCTTGCACTTTGAACACCCACGATTGTGGATCAGTGCCCAAAAACTTAGGAGAACCTGCATATTCGAGAAGATACTGCAAAATACCTTGTTAATCTTGATGTCAACTCTGCCAACTATGATCCTAAAACTCGATCTATGCGCGAGATCCTCTTCCAGGTATGGATCCAAAATGACAAGTTCTATGCTGGAGATAGTCAAAACAGAGTTAGTGGTCAAGCCTTGGAATTCAAGCAACTCAATACGCATGTTTGGGAATCGTTTGAGAAGGGAAATGATGTGCACATGCAATCCGCCCCATCACAAGCTGAATTGTTATTTAAGAACTTTAAGGTCAATAAAGACAAGTTGAAGTCCCAAGTGAAGGAGACCATAATGGACAAGTATGGAAATGCAGCCACCGATGAAATGCTCCCAAAAGAGCTCTTGCTGGGACAAAGTGAACTAGAAGGTGAGTATGATTGCGCTGAAGGATGACATAAAGGGCCAAGAGATGTCGATCTCCCAAAAAGCAAGTACGAAGAAGATGTTTATATCAGTAACCCCACAAGTGTATGGGGTTCATGGTGGAAAGATCAACGGTGGGGCTACAAATGCTGCAAATTACAGCTTGTCAGGAATAGCTATTGTACTGGTGCTTCTGGAATTGAAGCTGCAGCAGACCTTATGAAGGCTAATATTGCGCGTAAAGAGGCTGCTAAAGAGGATCCAACCCCAATCGAGGAGAAGAAACTTGCTACTTGATGTTCCTGATGATTTGGTTTTGGACCAGGCAAAACTAGCTGAATCAATTAAGATGGAAGACATAAGGAGGAGAGAAGAGAAAGATGAGAGGAAACGGAAATATAATGTCAAGTGGAATGATGAGGTTACAGCCGAGGATATGGAGGCATTCAGGATGAAGCGGGTGTATCACGATGATCCAATCGAACTTTCTAAACTAGCTTCTTATCAGATTGTCACAACATTGTGAACCAGTACTCTTATGTTATAATTAGGCCTTACCATGGTTGTCTCCTCTGATTGAGAGAAAAAAAAAGAGCTTCAAATCATCTAGATGTAAAAGTATGTTTGTTCTTCAATTTGGCATTTATAAATGCTTTCTCAGTTTCAATTATGAAACTGGCAGGCTCATCATGTTTTAATATTGAGTGGTTTTAAACTTCTACACACCCTAAACAGCAACAAAGGTTTCGTGGTGTAGTTGGTTATCACGTCAGTCTAACACGCTGAAGGTCTCCGGTTCGAACCCGGGCGAAGCCATTTCATAATCTTTTTCCCACACATAAACTATTCATTTTCAAAAATCTTCACCTAAACTAAACTCGGTTTCTTTAGATTTCTGTTTAAGTATCTCATAATCAAAGCTTCTTAAGGCTAAATTTTGTGTTGAATTCTCGCCTAAACACAAATTTTTAGTGCTCAAGTTCATGTCGTGATGATTGTTTTTTTACCATTTCGATAATCACAAGTTCACAACGGCTTAAGGCTGCAGTTTAACATCTGCAGAATTTGGATTGGTGTTGTTTGACTATAAGATGATTATTGCAATTCATGCTTTCGCAATTCGCAGGTAAAAAAGAGGCGAGACCTTTAATACCTCCTTAATTAGAAGTCTGCAGGAGCATCTTAAAGATCATTTCATGGAGTCTTTTTCATTCAACAAAGGGGCCCAAGAAAGTCAGTATTGATTGAAAGAACTTTGAGCAATAATTTTAGGTTAATATAATTATGATAATAAAATCTACAGCTTATTACATTACAGTGTCAGTCCTCCACCAAATAACTGCCCAAATGTTCCTTTAGTAAGTGCTCCCAACAAAAAATACATTCTCTTGGTTAAGCTACTACAAAATCCAAATGAATACCTGGACATCAGAAAGAAAAGCTCACTTGAAACGGAGAGAAAATCACGAAAGACGTCATCTTATAACACACAGTTGACCAATTTGTTAACCTGTACTTGACAGAATGGGTGCAAAACGCTCATGACATGGGACTGTGTTTAGATCAAGGCGTGCAGGTGTTATATGCGTCCATCTTATCATGCCTTTACCACTTCCTCAATGTGCTGGGAATGTGTTTTATCAGGGGGATGAGCAAATCAATATAACCTGTCAAGTAAATGAGCAAATATCCCACTTCATAATAGGCATTTATGGTTTGGTGTTGTGATGCTCGGACTTTTTGGTTCACCCCGCCGTACCGTATCGGACACTCGTAATCAAGTTGTGTCGACACAAGTCCAGCGGGGTAAACCAAATAGTATAAGCATCGTAGGTTTGGTGTACTGGAATAGCTACTGTCTTGTTTCGCAAGGAATGTCTTCCTTGCGAAAGCCGTTGAGATCGGAAATGAGCACAAAAGAACTCATCGCTAGATATAGAATTGCTAACCGTATACAAAGCCGTTCCTGCAAATCCAGGGGAGAGAGAGAGAGGAGGGGATTTTGGGCTTGTTTTATTATTATGGGCCTTTGACTGGACCCACGACCAAATGTTTATGGGAATGCTGACCCTATAACGCCTCCTTGGGCTAGAGCCTTGAACTATGGATGTAAAGAATATGACCATTCATCTTTTGATGCTTGTCGCTTTCTACTTGATCTTGATCTGAGTAACCCGTCGAAATTCGACGGGCATATTAAAGTTTATTATTACTTATTGCTATAATCTGTAATTTCATTAGGCCATATTATTTTCGTTTATTTAAATGAAATTACAGAGTATATGGGATGGAGAGAGTATACCTCGTATTCATGTTGTCGTTTAGGATGCAAATGATGCTTATACCATGTTTTTTCTAATTGTTTTGGCTTAGACCAGGGTGGTCATCATGCATAAGTAATAGCAGAATGCTTGTTCATTACAATATACTAAATGCTTTCAGAAAGATAGAAGGGAAAGAGAAGATGAAAATTTTGTGTATATTGGAACACAATCTGAAATGGTTTATATAGGACTAAGTTTTGAAAAGACATGTCTTTTCAAATTCAGACACAGATTTTCAACAGTTTATGACAGTTGAAACTGTTAATTCAAAAATCAAATCTTGGCATTATCCAGAACTTAAAATAATAATTTAAAATAATATTAAAAAATATTTTAATATTAATTTACAAAAATTAAATTAGTTGACATCATTTCGATCGCCAAGATTCGAGCTTTTTGTTTATAAAAACCTGTGTCATGGGGCTATGCCCGATGACTTTTGTCCGTTTCGAAAAGAGCTTCGATTTGATATGCTGTGCGTTCCGTGGTTCATTCGGAATCAAAAGTTACGCCCTTTTTAGCGCACACACCTAAACTTTACCAAAAACTCTTATTTCAAAAAAACACTTTTAATTTTCATCTTTTACCACACAATTTTACATAATGGCTTCCAACCTGGAGGTCATGGGTTCGATTCCCCCACCAGTGGTTAGAGGGAATGACATTGCCCTCCCTAACATAGCTAGGCGCCTCTGTGAAGTGCATCAAGGGGGGAGCGGTGAAATGTGTTGATCCCCTTCTTTAGAAGAAAAAAAAAACAAGTATCACTTAATACAGTTGATAGGAATTAGGAAATCATAAATACTCGTATCTTTTTGGTTGAGTATTTTATTAATCAAGCATTAAACAATCAAGAAGGCAGGCTCAAATGTCATACAAACCGAGTTAATATGCATTAGAAATTGGTTATAACATCTAACAACCCATTATACATTAAGGTTAGTAAACAACATTAAATGTTAGTAAATCACTGATATTTCTATCCTAAGAATAATAGCTCGTTAGAAATTGAAATATCATTTAATTATTAATCACTATTGGAACTATGCAGCACAAATTTAATTTGACAAAAAAATGGATTTGAGAGAAAAAAGAATGACAAACTTGGAAGAGGCAGATGCGTGAAAACGTATTCAAAAGAATGATAGATACAAATGAATGATAGAGCTGACTAGGAATTCCACGTGGCGAGCTGTATGGTCTTGAATTTAAAAGCTAAAATTTGTGTTTAAATCAAAATCTAAAATAAAACTCTTCATTGAATGTGACACATGGCGGCTAATAATTGGTGAGCATGGAAGTGAAACTTGAAATTCCACGTGGCGAAATTTGTATATGGTCTTGAAATGTTTACCTTTTTATATATTATATAGATTGAATGACCATTATTGTCTCAAAATAAATGTTCTTTTAAATTTTTTGATTTAATTTTTTTTCATAATTCATTATATTTTTACAAATGTAAAATTTTGAAAATTAATTAAAAGAATGTTTATTATTTTTTCTAGATTAAAATTAATTTTTTAAAATGATTATTAAATTTTGAAAAAAACTATTCATTTTAGGACGGAGAGAATAATACAATTTAAAAAAATTAAATTTAATCCAATAAAATAAAATAAACTAATCTAATAATCTAAAATCTAATATGGGGGATAATGATAAGAGAAATCAGTGCATGCTCCAAAACAATGTTTCTACTTTCTACCACCATCACATTACATTCTTTCAGATGCAGTAGTTGAACCGCTGTAGTTTGAATTTATTACGTTTAAAAATATTTTGTTTGGATTTAAAAGCTAAAATTTATGTTTAAATCAAAATCTAAAATAAAACTCTTCATTGAATGTGACACATGGCAGCTAATAATTGGTGAACATAGAGCTGACTTGGAATTTCACGTGGCGAGCTGTATGATCTTAAAATATTTCTGCTTTTATATATTATATAGATTGAATGACCATTATTGTCTCAAAATAAATGTTCTTTTAAATTTTTTGATTTTCTTTTTTTTCATAATTCATTATATTTTTACAAATGTAAAATTTTGAAAATGAATTAAAAGAATGTTTATTATTTTTTTATATTAAAATTAAATTTTTTAAAATGATTATTAAATTTTGAAAAAAAATCATTCATTTTAGGACGGAGAGAATAATACAATTTTAAAAAATTAAATTTAATCCAATAAATTAAAATAAAATAATCTAAAATCTAATATGGGGGATATTGATAAGAGAAATCAGTGCATGCTCCAAGACAATGTTTCTACTTTCTACCACCATCACATTATATTCTTTCGGATGCAGTAGTTGAACCGCTGTAGTTTGAATTTAATACGTTTAAAAATATTTTGTTTGAATTTAAAAGCTAAAATTTGTGTTTAAATCAAAATCTAAAATAAAACTCTTCATTGAATGTGACACATGGCGGCTAATAATTGGTGAACATAGAGCTGACTTGAAATTCCACGTGGCGAGCTCTATGGTCTTGAAATGTTTCTGCTTTTATATATTATATAGATGTCCAAACTTTATTTATTTAGAAAATTATATCTTTATTTTTTATACAATTAAATGGTGAAAATAAATATAATTTCTTTTTGTTATTCTTTTCTCAATATCCAGTTTTACAAATATAAACTAAGGCTCCGTTTGTTTGGGGGAAAATGTTTTCTGGAAAACATTTTCCCCACTTTTCGGTGTGTGTTTCGTACTGGAAAATGGAGAAAATGTTTTATGCTAAACATGTTTATCTCATTTTTCGGAAAACATTTTCATTTTCCGGAAAACATTTTGCAGGAAATCATTTTCCGAAAAATGTTTTATGCTAAACAAACGGAGCCTAACTAGTGAAAAACAAATGATAAAAAAAATATTCAGGGACCATTTTATTTTTTTTTTTTAAAAAATCGACATTCATTTGCGAGTATGGAGTATTAAACTGGGTATCTTCTCAAATTTTCTTTCCTATAAGTTCAATTTATCTTGTCCTTGTTTGGTTAATAAGTCCCGGGCACAAGAGTTACTTGCAAATATTTTCATAGAATATCTGTATCACCATCTACTTTGGACAATACAATGCCAAACTATCTATCTACTACTCCGTAAATGCTTACTCCGAAATTTATTATGGAAGGAAAGGAGTATATTCTTAAGTTTCATACTCCGTATATGCTTACTGTATTAAGTAATCATTCATCGAATTGGCGATGCTTTGAGATATTATCATGATTTGGGAATCACTCGCATGATCTTCTTCTTCTTCTTCAAGGTCGGTAGGGGTAGTTAACTGAGACAAAGTACAGATGCTCCTTTAATGCTTTCTAGCTAGGCTTGTGAAGAAAAAGGCACACCACCCTTATCCACAAGGGACCAAAAAGCAGAGTATATCTATCTCTCTGCACTTCTCCTCAAAATAGGAAAAATGAAAAACTCTGCATTTATAGATTCTTACGTTTACCTGTTCATTGCAAAATGGAGAGAAAGGAAAGATGAGAAAGTTTATCATAATTAAGAGTGAATGGTAATTCAGTATTATCCTAGGATAATACTGAATTACCGTTCACTCTGTATTATTAAAAAAAGGAAATAAAACAGAAGAAAAAACAGAAAGAAATTTTTATGGATAAGAAAAGAAATTATATTACAAAAAGAGGAATATAAAATCAGATTAACAAGGAGTCACCCATCAAACAAAAATGAAAGAAAAAAAGGGGTAAAGTGGAAGTACAACTGATGCTCGGACTCTTTGGTTTACTCCGCTGGACACTTGTCAATAACACTAAAATCGGAGTGTCCGATACGGCTACGGCGGAGTAAACCAAAGAGTACGAGCATCTGTACACGTAGTTTCACATAAGGAAATTGGGTGACACAAAAGATACCAAGCGAGACATAATTCTCCTACTCAAGAGGGAATTATCTTTAAATTTACAACTGTAACATACTCTCCGTCCCAAAATAAGTGCAATGTCAATAATATCCTTTTTAACTGTCAAATAGAAAGATAAAGTTCCCGGTGATTCGCTAACCCTAAATAATAATATCAGGGCAATACAGGAAAAGCACAAGATGTCATATTGTTAGAGATATTATCCCACATTGGGAATTGACAAACCTTGCCTATGACATATAAAGATCCTGAGCCATTTCCCTTGACACCAATTGGTTTTAAGGTGGAACCTTAGACTTTAAGATGGTATCAGAGTAGGTCCCCGCGCCACCCGATTAATAAGTCCATGTTGTAAGCCTTCCCACATTGGGAATTGACATTGGTATTAAGGTGGAACCTCAACAACATTACACAATAGTAACTTGGACGTCAATAGAGTCAAGACCACCAAGGTCATAGGCTAATTAACCAATAAATCTCTCACCAAAGGGAGTGCAGCACAAATACCGCTATATATATCCAGGCAGTATAGGCAGAATCCACATTCTCAAAACAAAGGCATAATCCTCTGCAGTATCAGAAAATGGCTGTGTGGAGTCCCAGACAGGTAACTTTCCCCTTAACTCGAGAGCAGATAGACCGTATCCTCAAAAAATATGATAAAAACAGAGATGGCAAGATAAGTAAGGAAGAACTCAAGGAAGCTTTACATAGTATGGGTCTGCACTTTTGCAGCATCAAAGCTTGGCGTGCCTTTCGCCATGCTGATGCTAATGGAGATGGATTCATAAGTGAAGAAGAGCTGAACGACCTCCTCAAATATGCTTCTAAATGGGGAGTTTCTGTCAGTTAAACCTCTTTCTGTTTACAGGAGGATCTAGACGTTGTGTTTCTTTTCCTTTTCTTTTCTGTAAGCTGTGTAATCATCAGGGTAAACCTGTAAACCAACTCGTTCCTCCTATGTATTACAGAAACACATGTAAATAGGCTTTAAGCTTTTTTCTTTCTTAATTTGTCTTTTTTCTTTTCATCATTAGGATTAAAGTTAAACTGAGGGAGGCTGTAAGTATTTCCTTATTTGTAAACGCGACATTTATACCGGGACGAATTAAAAAGGAAATTGCAATATAATTATGGGAGGGAGTAACAACCATCTCATATTCTTCTTATCTAACAAGCATCAACATTCTCACTTACCGAGTAAGAGCCATTATTGTAGACATTTAAGTATCTCTTCATTCATTTAATGAAGATATACTTAGCTTGAATTAGTTGCACTAAAGGAAACCATTAAGCAACAAGCATTAATTGCTTGATGCAATCAAAACAGCCTTATTTATGGTTAAATTATGCTAGTAATCATTTATGTTTCTTCTAGTGTTGATTGTAATATTAATGATATTGATGATCGAGAGAACAAATGTTTTTTTACTCTTGTTAGTATAACTCTTTTGGATGATCGTAACAATTATTATTGTGTAAATAAATGAAAGGTTGATTATTATTGTTGAATGGGATGATTGTTAGTTTCTATTATTTTTTATATAATTTAAAATAGGTGCATATTAATTTTTATTTTTATATAATTTAAAATAGGTGCTGCCGGAAAAAAAATGAAATTTAACTTGCATAGCGCTTACTTGAATAGCGCTTTTGAAAAGCGCTATGCAAGTTGATTTCTAAAAAAATAAAAAAAGTGCTTAGATAGCGCTTTTTAAAAGCGCTATCTAAGTTTGGGAGCTTAGATAGCGCTTCTAAAAGCGCTATGCTAACTTGCATAGCGCTAGCTTAGATAGCGCTTATAAGCACTATCTAAGCTAAAAAAAGCGCTATCTAAGCTCAAATTTGTACTAGTGAATTATTTGTTCCAGAATATATGTTTTATTCTCAGAAGAGTTATTATTCCAGAAGGCATATTATATATGATGACACACTAAAATGACACTACATATATTATAGTGCCATGAAAAGTTGCAAAAAAATATCTGGAGAAGATGCAAAGGGATAAAGTAGGATGAAAGCAAAATACCTTCCCGATTACATCTGAGAGACCCCTCACATATAATTCCTGTACGTCTTCCTCTATAGGATTTCCCTGAGGTTGATCACATACTCGGTCGTTAAAATTAGAATAGATCATATTCACGGCCAGTGTATTATATAACAGGATGCACACAAATAAACGTACAAGGAAAAAACAACTCCCCTAATCGATGCAAGCAAACTTGGGAATGATTGGATGAGTGACAATATACAAGCCAGAATTCAAAACCTAGACCTTGCAACTTTTTATGCCAGTACTGATAGCATGTTAGCTTACAAATTTATCTAAAGATTAAGTTATTAAATAGTAGGCAGAGCAAGTGTATCATGCCTAAGGGTCTGTTTGGTAAAACTGAAAATTAAGCTCTGAAAAAATAGAGCTGAATTATAAGAGCTGAAATCATTAAGTTGCTGAATTTTAAGAGTTTATATTTATTTGGTAATGACAAGTCATGCACATATCTAAATTTAATCAAGATCTTAACTAACACTCAAGAATTTTTTTGAATCATTTTCTTGTCACTTGTATTTTTCCCCACATATTCTCAGATAAGTAGTCTTAAATAACAAAAATTATATTCCAATAGTTTAAAAATAGTATTTATGAGTTTAATTATCAAGCTATTTTATTTAGGACAAGCAAAATAGTAATTAAATATTTCTTATTTATACTTCATTCATCCCATAATAAATGTTAGTTTGATATTTTTTACTCAACTTGAGTAAACTTTTTGAAAAAAAAAATAAGTATTTTAAACCTGGCCTACAAATGAAAATAAAACGTATCTGGAAAAAAAACTTTGAATATAGTTTATATGAGAGAATAAAATATTACAACAAAAGAAAGTTTTAGGTATAGCAAAATATAAAATATGTTGATAGATGGATTTGAACTCATTCCCTTTTTTTCTCTTTCTCCCTCTTACCTTGTTAAGACACCTATTCCTAGCTTAAAATTAATAGTTCTTTTTAAGACAATCTTAATTCTTTAAGTAATTTGATATTTCCTTACCAAACAAACTTAATTTTATAATCTCTTAAAATGTTTCAAATTAATAGCTTAATTTGGTTACCAAACACACCCTAACTATATTATGTACTCCGTCCATCCAGTAATGACGTTCCCACTTTTTTAGTTGTTAATTTGAATGAACTTTGAGTAATAATTTTAGGTTAATTTATTTTTATCTTGATGAAAATCTAAAAATTGATATTGATAGTATATATAATGGTGTATCAATAACAAGTTTTAAATTTTCATTAGAATAATTAAATTAACCTAAAATTAATGCTCAAAGTTCATTAAAAATAACAACTAATAAGAGGGAACATCATATTCAAGGACGGAGGTAGGGAGTATACAGTTACACCTAATAAGACTGAAAGCTAATGACTTAAGGAAGTAAGCTCACAGGAACACACATGTTATGGACTAATCCACAATTTCTGCTATGTTTCAGGTTAAAAGATAAGTTTGGACCTCCCTCCTTCCTTCCTTCCCTCCCTCCCTCCCTCTCTCTCTCTCTCTCTCTCTCTCTCTCTCTCTCTCTCTCTCTCTCTCTCATAAGAACCTAACAATGATTGTGTTATCATTTACTAAAAGCATTAACCTTATTCTCTGCACCTACATCTGATATATTTTATTCTCTGAAGGCATCCCAATATTTTTGAAAGCATATGCTTGCTAAATCTCAGATATGCATCTACAAACCTCTTTCTTTCGGTTTGCATTCTTCTGACCCCACCACAGAATTCCCGTTCCTTCAATTTGATAAGGACGGTTGGATTTAGGCGAGATGTATATCCACAGGAGAGGGAGATGGCTTTTCCTTAGTTATTCATTTCACTTTGTTGCACCATAAAAGAGGAAGAATAGGTTCCTTATCCAACCTGAGGAAGCTATAGCTGCCCAACCACATAAACTAACTCTGAACATCTGACTAGATTTAGCAAAAAGAATTTGCAACTATGTGTTCCTTATCCAACCTGCAACAGTCAATCAAAAATTATTTTCTTAAGTATAGTTGCTACGTGGACTCTGGCAACCATTTCTGGGAAAATGAATGATTAATTGACCCAATTTGCTCTTATCTTCCCAAAAGGTAAAGAAACCTGGGCCACACTAAGAAGGAAAAGCTCTTGCTTAGCTAACAAGCTAACCCCCATTCACTATAAAAATAGACACCCACCAAACAAGTTTCTCAAGAAAGATAAAGCAGTTATAGTAACAGATCAGTAGAGTAAAAAGAGATGCCAATATGGACATCTAGAGGTACAGGGTACCCCCTCTCGGAAGAGCAGCTAAAAGGTATACTCAGGAGATATGACACTAATGGTGATGGAAAGCTGAGCAAGGCAGAGCTGAAAGCAGCCTTCCGCAGCTTGGGTTTTCGTTTTTCTGGATGGAGAGCTGGACGAGCACTCCGTCATGTAGATTACAATGGAGACGGATATGTAAATGAAGAGGAGATGCATGATCT
Organism: Adenophora triphylla var. japonica; assembly: GCA_022495995.1. Lineage (NCBI taxonomy): Eukaryota > Viridiplantae > Streptophyta > Magnoliopsida > Asterales > Campanulaceae > Adenophora > Adenophora triphylla. Next base: position 233,370 of record JAFEMH010000360.1, read on the forward strand.
TGTCAAGTATGCTATGAAATGGACTATTACGTAATTATTTAGAAGCTTTAGCCCCCTCTATTTGTTAAGAAATGGGTGGTTGACTAGGCATGGGTAAGTTATAGTGACTAGGAAGTATGTAAAATAGAAATAAAACCTCCGCCCATCTCGTCTGATGGAGCAACCTCTATATTAAGCTACATGTTTGTTTTCCTTTTTATTTCAAGAAAACAACCTCTTTTGTTTATGGGAACATACTTGCTCTTTTCAGATCCACTGGCGACAAACTTTGAAAGTTTCGTGTAGCTAGAAAACTTAGTCAACTCAACAGAACACGGATGTGAGTACAGATGTGAGATATAACTGTCCACACATTCACAATTAAGCAGCGGAATAAAATAATAAAACACAAGAATTATAAACGTTTACTGGTTTTGATCATAGCAAACAAGGCTTACGCCCAAAAAGTTTTTCAGTATTAAAACTGTGTTACTTACAAAAACACAAATAAGTGAAAACGAAAATATTAAAATACTAAACAAGTTCTAATCACCTTCTATGATAAGATCAGTCTCCCTTTACTATTCTAATCAGAAGTAAAACAAAGAATTTGAAGAAAAACTAGATGTGAGTTCGGATGTAAGACACAACCTTCACTCACAACCTAAATGACAATATAGAATCCGTGAAGCACACAAGTATTTGTCTTTCAAATAATTCTCTAAAGCCGTGTCTTCTTTTTGTGCTGATCACTTGTATTTATAGGCACATTAAGAAGATCTTCACGAATCCAAACTCTTCCATATGCGAGATTCCAATTCCTACATGGAAACATAAAGTATACTCACAAGGAAAGAAATTTTGTTAGTATGTTAGTCCTAATATAAATATATGTACATAAATAAAATATATTTACAATATTAACAATGTCATTTTCATAATAGGACAATTATGAATCATTCCAAGAAAGTCACAAAATCAACTTATCAAATATACAAATTTGATTCAAAATAGGAAATAAAATATTTCCTAAAAAACTCACTCTTTCAATCTCCCCCTATTTTGGACTTTCTGGTCAAAACTAAAAATTTATGATTAGATTATAATGACCAACATTATCAGACTTGAAAACTCCCCTGCATGGATTTGTGTACAGATGTGGCATCACATCCACATAAAACTGCATAGAACAAGTTAGTGCTAAAAGTTGCAGTTCAACAAATATAAACTTAAAGAACCATTCAGTATTTAGGGATTACAGACCAAGTCTTAAACTAATAAATATTAAAAGCAGAATATAAATTGTTCATGAAACCATCACAGTTAAAACAAAACTTTTTAAAATTAACTTCAACTTCCCTTGAGTTTATAGATCCCAGCTTCTCCATGAGGACAAATCATCTACAGGAGTAGGATTGGTGTTGTCTTCAGCATCAACTTCTCCTTCTTCTCCCCCTTTTTGACTAGAAAGTTTAGTCTGCCATCTTAGGAGTCTTGCCTTCAGGGCTTTGAGATTGTTGGCATGTGATTGGGAGGCAACCAGTTTGATACAGTGAACTAAGGTTATATGATAAACTTAGGAATGACTGAACGGAATTTAAGAAAACAAGACGGGATTTGAACCCTCTAATATTTGCTCAGAGCAATACTATTTTTCATAAAATCAAAATCAAAGTCTGCCTAAAACATTAACCTAACAATGTTTAAATACTAATCTAAGAACATTCTAGAGCCCTACCAAAAATAATCCAAATTAAAATAAACTAAAACTTCAGTAAAATAACAGTCCAAAATTAAATAAACGAAATAAGGAAACAATCTTCAGCAAAAGGAAAACAATCTTCAGCAAACAACTTCAGCACCTCGGAGCTTGAGGAGCCCGCCCAGCCTCGCATGAGGCGCCCGCCTCGGTCCCAGTATGTTGCTCCGTCCGTGCCTTCATACTGTATCATCCTCCCCTCCTTAGAAAAAATTCGACCGCGAATTTTGAGTGTCGTACCGAAAAAGACTGTTCGAAATTTATCTTTTAATCGACGACGAATTGTATACTTCATTCCTTTCAACCCGACATCCATCCAATCACACCATTGGAACGATACAAAAAACTCAAAAATCAACTTCTGAGTGATGTATCGAACCGAAGAACGTGGGATAAACCTGTCAAACGGATCTTCATACGGAGGAAAAAACATGGTTTCAATGGGTGGGGTGGCTGCCTGGGTCGCAGCCTTGTTGTTCACTGCTTTGGCTATTCCTCCCAAGCTGACTTCCATCATCCCAGGTTGCTGATGTCTTGGGTGTTCCGCCATGTCGATTGCGTGAGTTGTCACAACATGACAAATCTCGCAATCACACTTATCAAACACCGGTGGTATGGACCAATCAACAAACTTTTCAGGCTGTGACTTACCTTCTAACTCCGGAATCTCGGTCTTCATGTCGCCGATAACCCTAGAAGGATATGTCCACTTCCTGTTACCAAGTTCGTGATCCCTAGCGGAGGGATTGGTCACCGCTAAACCCTCTTCATCAGACGATATGTCTGATTCAGAGTCCTCCAACCGCGCTAGCTGACGTTGGATTCGTCGACCCTCCACCCGATCAAAGTATCGTTGGAGTTCACGAATATCGGAATGCAACAAACGGAGTTTGAGATCTTGAATCTTTCTTCGCAATTCGTCCTTCTTGATTTCATATAGTGCACGTTCGTGATGGGAATCGTATTCCTGGGGATTCGCTTCACGAACCCTACTACGAACACCATGAACATCACGACCACCCCCTCGTTCAGCCATCAATTTGACCAGGAAACTGATACCAAATGATGCCTTGAGGCTAGAGATAAAGACCGAACGCCAAGAACAAGAACAATATTAAAAGCCAAAGCTTTTCTCTAATTCAATAATCAAAAAGTCTGAGCATAATAAAACCCTAAAACACTTTAAATACTAAAGAGAAACCTAAACATCAGTCCTGGAACAAATACCAATAATAGCCCTACTTAAGTTTGGTATAAAATCAAAACAGAATCAGCAAATAGAATAAAAAGATATTGTTACGAAATCTGCCCCCGCCAGGGGACGAGTCGTCCATGACGGGACGATTCGTCCTTAATGAATCCCCTTCTGATTCAGCCGTCCCTGCCTGGAGGACGAATTGCCTTGGTTGGGGACGAGTCGTCCTTGTGAGCTTGAACTGATGAAACTTCAGCAACTGATGAAACTTCAGCAATCTTCTTGTTGATAATCCCGACATCATCGTATTATGATGGATGAGTCAAAGGTGGAGGCTATTACAAGTTGGCCTACACCGACGACTATTCATGACATTCGACGATTCCATGGGTTGGCTTCCTTTTATCGTCGCTTTATTCGCAATTTTAGTAGCATTATTGCCCCTATTACTGAATGCTTGAAAGGGGGTGTCTTTGTATGGACTAGTGAGGCTGAGAAGGCGTTTCATCTTTTAAAATCTATGGTGACTACTGCTCCTGTATTGGTTCTACCCAATTTTGATGACGTGTTCGAGGTCCATTGTGATGCTTCGAATGTGGGTATTGGGGGTGTTTTGAGTCAGAATCACAAACCCATATGCTTCTTTAGCGAAAAGTTGAATGAGGCTCGCAGGAAGTATTCAACTTATGACAAGGAGTTTTATGCTATTGTTCGTACCTTGGAACATTGGCAACATTATCTCCTTTCTAAAGAATTTGTTTTGTATTCTGATCATGAGGCACTCAAGTATATTCAAGGGAAACATAAGCTTAACCTACGACATGCTAAGTGGGTTGAATTTATTCAGATTTTTACTTTTGTTATCAAGCACAAGGCTGGGGTTCAGAATCGTGTTGCTGATGCATTGAGTCGTCGTCACTCATTGCTTAACACTATGCATATTGAGGTGATTGGGTTTGATACTATGAAGGATTTATATCGTGATGATTCGTTCTTCGGTGATATTTGGCAAAAATGTTCTGTCGGAGTTTTCCAGCAGTTTGTTCTTTCTAAGGGGTATTTGTTCAAGAGGAATCGGTTGTGCATCCCTTTTTGCTCGCTTCGTGAATTGATTATTTCTGAAAATCATGAAGGAGGTCTTGCAGGCCATTTTGGGAGAGACAAAACGTTGGCGTTAGTTGCTGAGCAGTTTTTTTGGCCAAGGTTAGAGCGTGATGTTGCTAGATTTGTGGAGAAGTGCCGTGTGTGTCATGTCGCTAAGACTCGCAAAACTAATGCGGGCCTTTACACCCCGTTGCCAGTCCCAATTGCACCGTGGGAAGATGTCAGTTTGGATTTCGTTTTGGGGTTGCCTCGGACTCAACGACAGAAGGATTCTATCATGGTTGTGGTGGATCGCTTCTCTAAAATGGCGCACTTTGTTCCTTGTAGTAAAACTTTTGATGCGTCACAGGTCGCTGATTTGTATTTTAAAGAGATTGTGAAATTACATGGGGTTCCCAAGTCTCTCACTTCAGATCGGGATGTGAAGTTTATTAGTCATTTTTGGCGCACTTTGTGGAGGAAGATGGGTTCGCGGTTGCAATTTAGCAGTTCGTATCACCCACAGACGGATGGGCAAACTGAAATTGCGAATCGGAGTTTGGGTAATTTATTGCGTAGTTTGGTGGGTGACAAACCACGTCAATGGGATTTGATTCTTGCACAAGCCGAGTTCGCCTATAATCAATCACAGAACCGTACGACGGGTAAAAGTCCATTCCAAGTTGTCTATGGCCGTAAACCTTTTAGTCCATTGGATTTGATAGCTCTTCCAATTAGTGGTCAATATAGTGTTGATGCTGATGAGCGTGCCACGCAAATCAAGGAGCTCCATGACCAAGTTCGTCAGCGCATTATTCAACAGAATGACAAGTACAAGCAGAGGGCAGATGATCATCGAAGGAGGATTGTTTTTCACCCTGGTGATTTAGTTTGGATTCACTTGCGTAAGGAGCGATTTCCGTCGGGACGATTCGGTAAGCTTCAACCTCGTGCGGATGGGCCATTTCAGGTTTTGGAGAGGATTAATGACAATGCATACAAGATTGATTTACCGGATCATTATAATGTCTCTCCGACGTTTAATGTATCGGATTTAACTGCTTATCGTGGGGATGTGTGTGGACAGATTGACTCGTGGTCGAGTCTCTTCAAAGGAGGGGAGGATGATGTCGGGATTATCAACAAGAAGATTGCTGAAGTTTCATCAGTTGCTGAAGTTTCATCAGTTCAAGCTCACAGGGACGACTCGTCCCCAACCAAGGCAATTCGTCCTCCAGGCAGGGACGGCTGAATCAGAAGGGGATTCATTAAGGACGACTCGTCCCGTCATGGACGACTCGTCCCTGGCGGGGGCAGATTTCGTAACAATATCTTTTTATTCTATTTGCTGATTCTGTTTTGATTTTATACCAAACTTAAGTAGGGCTATTATTGGTATTTGTTCCAGGACTGATGTTTTAGGTTTCTCTTTAGTATTTAAAGTGTTTTAGGGTTTTATTATGCTCAGACTTTTTGATTATTGAATTAGAGAAAAGCTTTGGCTTTTAATATTGTTCTTGTTCTTGGCGTTCGGTCTTTATCTCTAGCCTCAAGGCATCATAGTTGTTCATTAAGAGTCTTGGATAGAGCATCAGCTGCATCAATCTCAACATCAAGATCTTTCATTTGATTCTCAAAATGATCCACAGATGTGTGGCTGGATGTGCCCACATCCTGCAATGTAATTTCAGGAACAACACCTAAAGGGAGATCAACAAATCTTTGCTTTGGTTCCAGCAGGGTTTTGGTTTCTTTAAACAAATCAAACTTACTCACTCTAGCTTTACCCTTTTCAGATTTCACTCCTTGGACAATCAAAATTTGAGAGATGAGAGAAGGGTATATAAGGAAGGGACCATTTCTTGGATGGAGATTCACAATATCCACAGATTTTTCTAAAGATGAAATCCCCAAAATTAATTTTCTTGTTGGCACCCAACCTATAAAGCAAACCAGCTTGGACACTAATCACTGAAGTTTTATTGTTTGAGGGACACAATTTCGCAGTTAAGATAGAGTGGAGAAAGTAGTACAAAGAGGTAAGAGAGCCACTACCTAGATCCTTAGGTTTAATGGGCCAAGCAGTTAGCTTCCCATGGGTTAGGGTGGACACTAGCTCTTCCTCAGAAATATCAAAAACCTGATCATATCCCTCTTCTAACCCTAAGAAATCATTGATGGCAGAGAAAGAGAAATGAATGAATTTTTCTCTAACATATGCAGTATAAAAAATGAAGGAGGAAGGTTTGTTCAATCCCTTGGTCAAATTTGCATAAAACTCATGCACATGCTTAGGGAAATATGGAATAGGATGATCAACAGTTAAAAACAGTCCTTCTCTTCAAAAAATTTGTCTATACCCGACTTGGAAAAACTTTCCCTATCTCTCTTCATCTCATTAATAAAAACTTTGTTCACAATTTGTCCATGCCTTTCAGAGGCATCAAGGGATAGAAATTTTGAGGAGACATGGGTTAAATCAGTAGAGGAGAGAGTTTTAGGAATACCCTGTTTAGCAGTTAGCCTGGAGGATATGCGCTTGGATGTGTGCACATCTGAAGGCACATTCTTTGGGGGTGAGGGTTTCCTTTCAATTTCAGCTTCAGTATCCTCTTCAGCTTGTTCATCAATTGTTTGATCTTCTTTCTCTTGTTCTATTTCATCACAACCCAACTTGAAATTCTCATCTGCAGCAGTGTCATCAGATTCATAACTATCTTCAGATTTATCATCTTCCAAAACAGGTTCAAGCCCAGCTTCAGCAACTTTCTTCTTCCCTTTCAGTTCTATGAGCAAGTTGTCCAGTGGCTCCTCATCCTTGTCAGGTTGAGGGGATGCATTTATTTGAGCCCTAGGCTTCCTTGTTAGCTTAAGCTGAGGTTCCTCTTCCTCTTCTTCATCATCACACGTGATGGCCGTTGCAGGTTTCCCTCCAGGCTTCTTCAGATTCTTGGCCTTGTCAGCCTCAGAGAGTTTCCTTACCCTGTGAGATCTCCTCACACTCTTGGAAGGTGCAGGTTTGGCAATGTTCCCCTTTGGCATGGAAGTAGGTAACTTCCTTTTCTTAGTTAGGGGAGTGACCAATGTAGGAGCAGGGGCCACGACAGGTGGAACTACAATGGGTCGAGGAACAGGAGAGGGAGGAGGAGTAGGATTTTTAGGAGATGAGGGAGCAATGGTAGGTTCCAATGGAGTAGGGTTATCAAATGAGGGTACCTCCATTGATGATTCAGATGATGGAGATGAAGGGGGTACCTCAACAAAGAATTTAGGTCGAGCAGTTAGATCGGATTGGGGGATTTCATCCCTACCAACAGAAATTGTTTCTATATCTAGCACATCTTCACCGCGAATAGGATTTTGAGGGTCCATTGATTCTGCAAAAAATGTTAGGTAGAACAGAGAGAAAAAATTTAAGATGTGTGTGTGTGAGAGAGAAAGTATGGGGGATGGGAGCAAGGATTAAAGAGGGTTTAAGGCGATGTGACAAGGGTTGTGCCACATAAATACTCACAACTCCCCCTTTCCTACTCAAACAAGGATTCCTTCCTCAAATATGTCTCAAAATTGCAGCAAAAACAGAAGGAGTCCACAACGGCTATAAAACCCTTGAGATTTCTACACACAACAAATCACGGAAAAATAGAGATTAATATTTATCAAAATATTTCATACCTTTTATGTTAACAAAAATCTTCAGCCATATATTTTTCCACAGACCCCTTTGAAATTGTCCTTCATTTTCCATTAAGGATTTTGATACACACTTTTCTTTTTCCTGAGACATATTGGAAATCAAAAACATGTTAAGTCAAAGAAAAAATTATGAATGAAAATAAATTAACCAGTATATTTACAAAGTACCCTATGTCCTAATATGCAGTATGTCTAGCATGATGCAACACACAGGTGAAGGAAAAAGATCTCAGTTTACGGATGTAGCATAAGATGTGAGTCACATTTGGGGACACATTTATATCACAAAAAGTCAATGAGCAATAATCTAATCTGCACAGCCTCTAGGATGCATCCACCCATTTTTTGTTATGGATAATTTGCATTTTGAGTAGTTTTCACTTTTCTTATTTCTCAAAGATAGCCCTTTTTCTCAATGATTTTTTCATGTTTGATTTCAAACTTTTTCTTGAGACTCACTTGATCACAATGATTTGGCTTCATACAAATGGGAGAAGCAGCTGTTTCTCATTGTTTAAGGTACCCACTGTAAGATATCTAAGAAGATTATATCAAGTTATCAAAAGACAACATGAACAAGAAATGCCCACAATTAGGTGATCAGAAAATTTCAAAGATGTAAGACTCACAAGTGATCACACTGAGAAATTTCGTGCTAATGCATGATTTTTTTTTAATTTTTTTTCAGTTAGATAATATACAGATGTGTCAATGGATGTGTGCACATTTGTGCTCACATCATCAAATATCACACAAGCCAAGAGACTTCCTCAAGGAGGAAAATCTCTCCAAATCTAATGCATTTGTAAATATATCAGCAAGTTGATTTTCAGTTCCAACAAATTCCAGACACACAATTTTTTGTTCTACAAGATCCCTAATGAAATGGTGTCTAATATCAATATGCTTAGTTCTGGAATGTTGGACAGGGTTTTTAGATATTTCTAAAGCACTCTTGTTATCACAGAAGACAGTTAAAATTTTGCTATTCAACCCATAGTCTTTTAGCATTTGGTTCATCCATAGCAGTTGTGTGCAGCAGCTACCAAGGGCCACATATTCAGCCTCTGCAGTTGATAGGGATACACAATTTTTTCTCCTTCTATACCGGGAATCAAGGATGTTACCAAGGTAGGAACATCGACCACATATGTTTTTATCATAAAAAATGTTTGCCCAGTCTAAGTCACTATATCCCACTATATTAGACACAAAGCAGTAATGACATACCTTGGAGTATAAGGATGTATGACTCCATAAAGCATTTAATTCACTGTGATTTACCTTCTCACTCCTTCTGGTTTGCCTTTGATCATGCATTTCACCATCCTCTTGAGAAGAGGGGTGATCTTTCGGAATTCTGGACAAAGTGTCATCTGATCTATCAACAGACCCAACATGGTCTCTTTCAGAAATAGCTTCTCCCTTTGAATCTGAAGAACTGTCTACCGACTCAATTCTTTGTGTGGATGTGTGTTCAGATGTGGGAATGGTTATGTTCACATCTGTAGACACATCCTTCTGCACATCTGGACTCACATCTGCCTGTTTTTCCTTTACGTTGCTTTCTGTATCTCCAGCTCATGTATCAGCAGATTTTCACTCCAGTTGGTAACCTGAAACATCAACCTCAGCAGTTTTGGGGTTAAGATCAAGTGTATCATCAAATACAACATCAAAAAAACTTAAACAAGACAAATTGTCACAAAACTTGTAACAATTGTCAGAAGATTTTAGACCAGTGAGGACAAATGTGTTAGACTCATCAAACACCTCACATATCTTCTTATCAAACTTCACATATAAGTCATCATCACATAACTGACTTATACTAATGAGATTAGTCCTAAGACCTTTCACATGATACACATTGTGAAGTTTTGGGAGACCTTCAACCTCTAAGGTTCCCTTACCAATTATTTTTCCTTGTGCCCTACCACCAAAGTTTACTTTACCACTATTTACAGATATGTATTCTGTCAACACATCTTGGTTACCTGTTATGTGCATAGAACACCCACTATCAAAAAATCAGGAACCAGAGACACTACTCTTGAGGAAAGAGTAGACAACATTCACTAACAGAAAAAGGTGATTTAGCGGCGGAAATTTCCGTCGCTAAAACAAAATTTCTGTCGCTAAAAATAAACACCGGCGGAAAAATTCCGTCGGTGATCCGCCGCTACCAGCCCGCTGCAGTGCTCCGATGGCTCAATTTCCGCCGGTATATTTTAATTTTACCGACGGAATTAATTCTGCCGGTGATTTAATGGTTCCAGCGATGGAAATTTCCGCCGTTAAATCAATTTAATTTAATTAAATTTTCATTTCAGCAACGGAAAATTCCGTCACTGTAATAAAAATTAATTAAATTAAATTAATTTCAACGGCGGAAATTTTCGTCGCTGTAATAAAAATTAAATTAAAATAAAATAATTTCAACGGCGGAAATTACCGTCGCTGAAATTATTTTATTTTAATTTAATTTTTATTACAGCGACGGAAATTTCCGCCGCTGAAATCAAAAATTAAATTAAAATTAAATGATATAGCGGCGAAAATTTCCGTCGCTGGAATAAAAATTAATTAAAATAAAATAAATAATTACGGCGACGGGAATTTTCACATGGGAAATTAATTTATTTTAATTTAATTTTTATTACAGCGACGGAAATTTCCGCCGCTATAATCAAAAATTAAATTAAAATTAAATGATATAGCGGCGGAAATTTCCGTCGCTGGAATAAAAATTAATTAAAATAAATTAATTTCAGCGACGGAAATTTCCGTCGCGTATTCTGAAATAAATTAAAAAAAAAATTTAAAATATCATTAAACCAAAATTTTTTGTACCTGATATAACAATTCAATTTATAAAACTAAAACTATAAAAACTAAAAATCAAATATCAGCGTACCAAACTAAAGACTAAATATCACCGTACCAAATCGGGAGGGGGAGAGGGGTGGAGAGGGGAAGGGGCTCCCGCGGCTCCCGCGGGTACCAAATATCTCAAATGTTTACAAACAAGTATAAAATAGTACAAACAAATCTAAAATAGTCCGTAATCAACTCGGGGGAGGCCGGAAATTACCCTGATCCTGGTCCAAACGAGCCATCAACAGCGCCAATTGTCTTTGAGTCTCTGCATGAGCCTCCGTAATGCACGATTATATGAAATGCAAATATCACTTTGTCTACTTGCTTTAAAATCGAAAATAAAGAAATTTCGGCTTTTGGATAGACCTAAATTATTACTATTGTGAATAATTTTAAATATTAAAATTTAATTCTTTGTTGTAAAATATATAATTTTACAATGATGAATTAAATTAACATTTATAAACAAAATGAGAGTCGTTCTCATCCACAACTATCAAAACCCTATCTCATCTTAGACCAAGAAAGACAGAGCAAACAAGTTCTCGACTGTTTGAGCAAATGATTTTCTGTTTAATAAGAATTTTTTCCAGTTTCACTATCCTCCTCTCTAAGGATCTCAAACATAACAGCCATGTTTGTGACAGTGCCTATTTTACTCTTCACTGGTGTTATACGGTCACAAGTAAAAACAAGGTAACAGTATTACACCAGTGAAGAGAAAACAGAACTTTCCTCCAATTTTTTCAATCTCCACCTTCCATTTACTCAAGATCCGGTTAACGCGAATCTTCCTCATGAGCTTGAAAGCTGGCGGTGTTGCCCTCAATCTCACGGTTTGTTCGCATTCGAATGCAAAGCAACCGTGAGATTGAGGGCAACACCGCCAACTTTCAAGCTCATAAGGAAGATCCTGCAATCAGGATCTTGAGTAAATGGAAGGTGGAGATTGAAAAAATGGGAGGAAAGTTCTGTTTTCTCTTCACTGGTGTTATACTGTTACCTTGTTTTTACTTGTGACCCTATACCCTATACCCTA
>JAFEMH010000360.1:250000-255000 GCA_022495995.1 Adenophora triphylla var. japonica
ACGGCGCCAATTGTCTACGAGTCTCGCATGGCGTCGATCGTTCTCCTCCCCGCATCTGCGTACGAACCGCCAAAGCATCCGCAAGCTTTGCCCGCTCGCGTCTCTCCTCCTCCAACGCAGCCTCCAGAGTGTCGACCCTCGGATCATGAAACATGGGCCGGTCAACATTTCTCAGACGGCCGGTCGACGTCGACGGGCATTGCCGCCCGTAATCCCCATCCCTAACACTCGGGCTCCTCTCCTTGGATGTCCCCGAGAGGTGACCTCTGCCAAACATCGAGCACGAAGGGGACGGGCTCGCGGGAGGCGTTCCATCGGGAACAACGGCGGCTTGATATGCGGCTGAAAAATAAAACAAACAATTATAATCATATACACAATGTAAGGTACATAAATAAATTTACATATTCAAAATCAAGTCATTTAATGGTAGTTTACTTACAAAGGCGTGCTTGAGATCGATCGTCAACCCATTGCGGAGGTTGATCGGGCGCGTAGAATTCCGAATATGGGTGCTAGCGTAAACATCCACAAAAGTGATATTCGGACCATACTCCCTTTCCTATAAATAAAATAAGCGAGATTATTACTTTGAAATTGTATATATAAATGCAACATTTAAAGCGATTTAAAAGCATGCATACACTACATTTACACTAAAACTATGGATTTCATAGCATCAACATTGGCTCCCGGCTAACATACGTACATAAACCTATTTAAAAGCATCCATACACTACTACATTTAAATTAACATACATACCATGCGGTCGTGATGCTCGGCGACCGTGATCGTCCCCCCGGTATGCAACGCCGCCGACCCCGAGGAGCTTGCTCTATTGGCCTTGGCTTTGTTCGGATACGACCTTCGCCGCGAGCGACCCCCAATATTCGCAAAATTGAGCAAACACCTCAACGGTCATAAAAGTAGGACACTGAGGCTGCTGTCCGCCGCGAGCCGAGCAAAGTATAATAATTTCTCTTCGTGGTACCTATAAAAAATATGAATATCTTGTAAACATATAATGATGACATTATAAAATTAAAAGAGTATAATCATTGTTAATTAAACTAATTAAGGATAGATAAAAGTATTTACAAATAAAATCCTTAAACGACTTGTGAGCACCTCAAAGAAAACATATCTAGCCGTCGCCTCGGCGATGTCACGGATCCCAATAATATTTAGCCCACAACATATAATGATAACATTACAAAACTAAAAGAGTATAATCATTATTAATTATAACATTTTAATAACAAACTAACATTTAAGTTTTAAATAAAAACCATTAACACATTACCCTAAACTCATCCCACGCATCCTCCTTACGCCTCTGTGGCAATTTTTTCCAGTTGGGCCAAAAATCGGTCATTTTCCGAGACCGCCGATCTTGCCCGATCTTAGTGCCGGTGGTGGGGTATCCACCTACCCACACTGCCAAGTATATTTATACAATAACATTTTAACTTAAATAATGAATTATATATAAAGCAAAAAGGAACCAACTTATACCAAATTAATGAAGAGTTACTTACGGTCATAAAGTCTTTGAGATCCGGACATATATCCTCCCCTCGGAATCTACGGTAGTCGAGTACCGGCCCCGCAGGTGGAGCTAGTACTACTGCGAGTGAGGGGTCAACACCATCGCTACCGGACCGGGACGGTTGCGTCCCAGTAATCAAAGTGTAAATGGGCTTGGTCCTCTTACCCCCCTTTCTACTAGAACTCATCTGTACTACAGTAAAAATATTAAAATATACAACTTTAACAATAGGAAACAATATATTCACAATACATCTAAAACTTTAAAGTTCTAATAATCTAAAGCATTCACAATACATATAAAACTTTAAGTTCTAAAAATATTAAATTAACATTTATAAACAAGATGAGAGTCGTTATCATCCACAACTATCAAAACCCTATCTCAGCTTAGAACAAGAAAGATAGAGCAAATAAGTTCTTGTCAGTTTGAGCAAAGGATTTTACATTTTAATATAGGTTTTCCGGTTTCACTTTGTCCTCCTCTCTAAGAATCTCAAAGATCACGGCCATGTCTTGACGATTACTGTTTTACTCTTCACTGGTGATATACGGTCACAAGTAAAAACAAGGTAACGAGTATAACACCGGTGAAGAAGAAGAAAACGAACTTTCCTCAATTTTCAATCTCCACCTTCCATTTACCCAAGATCTGATTGCGAGAATCTTCCTCATGAGCTGAAGGCCGGCGGTGTTGCCCTCAATCTCACGGTTGCACATGCGAAGCAACCGTGAGATTGAGGGCAACACCGCCACTTTCAAGCTCATGAGAAAGATTACGCAGTCGAATCTCGAGTAAATGGAAGGTGAAGATTAAAAAATTGGAGGAAAGTTTTGTTTCTCTTCATTTGGTGTTATATCGTTACCTTGTTTTTACTTTGACCGTATAACACCAGCCAAGAGTAAAACAGACACCGACAAGAACATGGCCGTGATGTTTGAGATCCTTAGAGAGAAGAGGACAGTGAAACTGGAAAAACTCTTATTAAAACGTAAAATCCTTTTGCTCAAACTGACAAGAACTTATTTGCTCTATATTTCTTGATCAAAGATGGACGGATTTTGATAGCTGTGGGTGAGAAAGGCTCTCATCTTATTTATATTTTAAGATGTTAACCACCAACCACAATACCCTAAGGTGCATCTAGGGTGCCAGGATTGATATCAGGCGCTCAAACGTAGGCGATATTACATCACCGTTCGCGATGCCGTCAATCGCCCCAAAATGGGATCTAGAACCATACTAAGGTAGTGTGCGGTTGAATATGTTACATTATTGATACATTTACCCCCTTCCTCCCCCTTTGACTTTAAAAGACTTGAAAATTAGATATTTAGTAACTTATCTAATTGTTGCATATGGGATCTAGAACCATACTAAGGTAGGGTGCCAGGATTGATTTCAGGCGCTCAAACGTAGGCGACATAATCACCGTCCGCGATGCCGTCAATCGCCCCAAAATGAGATCTAGAACTAGATGTTCCTAAATTATTTCATCCACAGTTTTCTAACTTATTTGTTTGTAACTGAATATTACGTTTTTAAATTAATTATTACCACCATTTAGATTACGCATTATTCGTTTTTTCTTTAGCTCTTTATCAATTATTTTTGTGATTTTCATAGATACTCTTTATTCTCAGTTATGGTTCTCAAAGCACATTTTATGATTTCGGGTACTACACCTTAAATGTTGGTTTTACTTATTTACGCGACACGTATATACAGAAACTGTATCCTAGTTTGTTGGGAAAGTTAGGAAGAAATCACCTCATAAGTCTTAACCAAACCATGGCCTACTCTATTTCAGACAAAACAGCTCAACTAACCAAAATTTTTGGTATACCGACCTTCGGTATAACGAAAGTTTGGTACGGTACTACCGTACATATTATGCATTCTTGGTTGGTACACGGTATACAAATATGAGTTTGGTACGGTACTACCGTACAGTTTATGTCTCAAAACTATTAGCTAAAAGACTCCTTAGGTGATAACATTACCCCATCATCATCATCGTTTTCATTAAAAAACAAAAAAAAATCTAATGTATGACGTTTCATTGAAAATATATATTTTACATCTATCTCACATGTGTTTTATAGCATATATGATATCATACCAAACCAAATGACTATGTCATGTAAAAAATCAACATATTCTCAGTTTCTTCTTTTTATTATACCAAGTATACAATTTATTTATAAAAAGTAACTAGTCTAAACTTTGCTAACCAAAATATAAGTAACATACGCACACTCATATACACACTCTGACACACACATACACACCACAACCCACAATTCACCCTCTGTACACATACGAGGAGACACACACTTGAGCAGCACACACACTATGACACACCATACACACGCATACACACCCTCTCTGGCACCCTGCGTATACACACGTAGCCACACGCAGAACACACACACGGCCATATACACACCACGGCACATTCATACACACCCTACGTATACACACGAGAGACACACGCGTACACACACACACGGCGTACCACACACCCACAAAGATACTACACACACGGCCCTCTGCGTACATCCATTTATCTGAGACCCACACAACACATTTACATACTCGGCGGACCTCACAAAACATATAAACACACACCACAAACACATGCACCCTCGGTGCCCACCGTACCGCCATATACCCTCTGTACGGCCCCGTACACACACCCACAACACATATACGCACCTAAACATCGGCAACGGTCCCAATTACGCCTCTAACACCCGACTTCACCCCCACACACACACAAAGATCCATTCATACCCACACCACGTACACATACGCACACACACATCAGCGCAGCAAACAGACCCCCAAATCTCGCACCACACCCTCAACAAAACACACCCATGAGCCCAGGTTTCCTCGGTTTATTTCATATCTAAGATCCACATTTTCTAAAATCCACATTTATGAACAAAATCCAAAAAAATTGTCATTAAAAACAAACTTAAACACGGGAGATATGTTGATTTTTTACATTTTCTAAGATCCAGTACGCCCTCGACCTAGAAATCGATTAAGAGGGGAATCGAAATACCTTGAGTGCGAGAGAAGAAGAGAGAACAACGGTGGAAGGAGGCGGACGGACGGAGACGACGGCTAGAACGGCCTCGAGGTTGGACGGAGACGGCGGAGAGGTGGACGGAGACGGCGAGAGATGAGCTTCTTCTTCTTCGCGAGGAGATAGCGGGAAGAGAGAAAGCGGGAAGAGAGAGAGGGAAATTTGGGGCGTAATTGATATCCGAGGGATAAAATTCGTATTTATAATTTTTTTTCCCCGGCGACGGAATATTCCGCCGCTAAATATTAATTATAGCGGCGGAAATTAAATTCCGACGCTATAATTAATATTTAGCGGCGGAATATTCCGTCGCTCAGCAATCCGACGCTAAACGATACGTACGCTCGCTTGGA